>QKQZ01012357.1:0-22530 GCA_003595255.1 Solenopsis fugax | reverse complement strand
TGAGTAAAAACGAGTAATTTGGCGGTCAAGAATGAAAATTTTATTCAGAAAAGAAATTACTGAGTTTATATTATTAGAATTGAAATAAAAAAATCTCAATTAATCTGAGTCTGATAACTCATGATATTTTACTGATTTAATGTTCCTTGGACCAAATCTGGTCGGCTTAATGGTTTTCCATTTTTTAAATCGAGAACAGCAAGCTGAAGCATTTGTATTTCTATTGTGTCTGTTTTTTGTTTATAAGTGCGGCCCATTTTTCATTAAAAAGCTAAAAAAGAACACAAACATAAATCATGAAAAGGTTTCCTCCTATGGCATACACGAGTATATGTAGGTCCGATTTGGACACCCCAAAAAAGGTCCGATTTGGACACGGGTTCTTTTAAACTTTGGAACAAATTTTACAATAAATTACAAAAGTGATTACAAAATGCTTGATATTTTTGAATTCTATATTCTTTAATTATCTTAAATCAATTATTTTTCAAATTTTTAACACCTTTTAAATAATAATTTATAAGGATTTTCTTTTTTAAAAAAATTTTTGCACGATGACTGAAAATATATTATATATTCGCGTCTATTCTGTGAATGTTATGACAGAGAACTGTTAAACTGCTGTTACATGTTCGGTGTCTTATAAGGACTTTACATTATAAATGGCACGCAAATCTGCTTAACCGTATTCATTTAAATTAAAAAGGTCCGATTTGGAACACGGTTCGATTTACCCCCACTCTCCCCTACTATTTTCTTTGGATTCATAAAGTATACGTCTGTTGATATGGACGAAACTCTATATATAGTAAATGCTGTAAGTTCTCAAGAATTCTAAATATATTGCATGTAACTTCTCGAGATATTCTTATTGTATTTTTTTACGAATTCCTAAAGAATTATAATTCAAGAAATAGAAAACTTGAAGAATACTTTGCGTATTCATTGTGTGCTGTTTGGATTTATATACTGTCAATGTCTAAGGCCGGTAATCATAGTCGATTATTATTTCAAGACCGTCTTAAGTAATGTCTTAAGCTAATACGGATCTCTGATTGGTGGATGACATCTTAAGATGATCCTCAAGAGGGTGTTAAATGTAAAAATCGACTATGAATACCGGCCTATGAAAAGTGTCACTTCGACGATTCCAGTATTCAGTTTTCAGTCTGGCGAGTATCCGCCAAGGCGCATGTACATACAACATTCAAGATAAGCGAATGTCTGTTAAAATGTGTTCTTATGCAGTTACCTAAAATGACAACTCTTTGAGTCAATCGAGAGAGCGATCGAGCAAGAGATTAAAAGAATGAGTCAGAGAGTGAAAGAACAAGCGATATCGAACGACTGAGCGAGAGAGCGAAAAAAACGTGTGAGATATAATAGTGCACATTGCCACTTTTCAACGCACGGATTGACGGTTGACGACATTGCATCATAAGTTTGCGGTCAGTTTGACAATTTGATTCATAGTGACAAGTGCTTTGTCAAAGAAACAATTATTGTTACTTTTCGGCGTAAGGACCGAGCGAGAGAGTAACAAAACGAGCGAGATATTAAGAGAGCAACCTAGAGAGAAAGAGAGAGAGAGAGAGAGAGAGAGAGAGAGAGAGAGAGAGAGAGAGAGGGGGAGTGTAAAAGGACAAGTGAGATATAATAAAAAAGGCGATCGAACGAGAGAATAAAAGTGTGTTGTCTAATGACAATCGAAACTTCAGAAAACGGCATCTCAGAAAAGAAATAGGGTGAGGAAAATGGAATGTCTATTCTAACTTCAAACCGAAAATCTTAGAAATCGAAAAATTTATTTTTATTATATAATGATAACAAAAACTAATTTCTATGCTAGAAAGTATTCGTAAAAAAATGAAATTTGAATAAATTGTTATTGTATAAGCGATAATAAGAAATTTTCTAAATTAAAAAACAGTTTAAGATTAGAATAGTAGGGGAAAGGGGATAAGATAATGAATTGTTAATTTTTCGAAGTTAATAACAAATGACGAACCGATGCTTAATTTATTAGAGACTTTAGATGATAATAAATAATCTGTGGTAGTTTGATTTCAATCTATCCATAAGAATAGATAATATAATAAGAAATGTGTTTTGGAAGCACCTATATGTAATTTTTTGGTGTTTGTTCATAAGGAATGACATAATTACAATATAATAAATATTTTCATTTTCTCCATAAAATTACAATATTGTATAGTTAAAAATATGTACAATAACGTATTTATATTTTTCAATACAGTGAATAATTGAAGGCCATAAACGAACTATCTTGGTTATATAAATTATAATAATTTATTATATTTTAATCTTATAATCAAACTGATTACGTTTCAGTCTTACTTGACCTTCTTCAGCCGTACATTAATTTAACATTTCCTCTAAATATCACTCATAATACAATTATAAATTTCCGCACGATTTTGGGTATGTGTTGTCAATACGTATAAGAGTGTGCACAGCTGATTCTTCATTGTGTGAACTATTCGTCCACGTGAGAACAATCCATAATGTAAAATTGATTGTCAATCACTAAAAAGGAGGCATCAGTATGTTTTAAACCGACTGAGTAGATTTGTCAAAGCACAAAAAGACAAAGACATCTCTACTGCCACAAACGTGTATATAAAATAAAATGTAATGACTGTGATGCCTCCTACGTAGATCAAACCGAAAGAAAATACAAGAATTAAAGAACATATAAATAACATAAAATTAGATTCGTTTAAGCACCCTGTCATCTCAGAGCATATCACACATTACAATCATTCAATAGATTGGAACAATGCATTAATTTTAGACACAGAACCAAAATATTACAAAAGATTGACCTCTGAAATTATATATGTAAAGGAGCAAAACAATGATCTCAATTTACAAACAGATACAGAGTTATTAAACGAATCTTATTTTGATTTGCTTCGCAGACTGGTCAAAAAGGATTAGAAACACAACACAAGCTATAGAGAGAATCAATTGTTTATATTGTTAGTTATCGCTCCATGTTCTCCTCGATCGTGCTCAGTCTTGAATATAATGTGGTACGAAACAGGCATGCAAACGAGCACAGTAATTTCATCCATTCTGTAATTTATCTGTAAGTTATATTTTTCAATTTTTATATTACAATATTTATTTTTATTTATTTAAATAAATAAAAACGGCGTAAGATGATTAACAGTTGTCTTTTATCAAAATTAATAATATTCTATTGTTTTAGTTAGTAAATTTTATATTACTTATCGGAAATATTAGATTATCTATATTTCTGTATCATTTTTATCAACTTGATATCGTTTTTAATGTTAGATTCATAGAGAGATTCTTTTTGGATATTTCCAAGCAATCACCCTTCCAAGTCTGAACCGCTACTAACGTTGCTTGACTTCTGCGAACTGATACTTAAGTAATGATTCTGTGAACACTTATTGTTAGTGTTAATTCTTATATATCACTGGATAAATCTGGTTAATATATGTTATCGAAAAGATAAAACATATAATTAAAGCATATTTATATAAACTTATATTTTATATTTTTGCATTGATTTTTTCAATGCATGCGGAATAGCATCTAGAATATTTTTTCTGTTATTCGTTTGAATAACAGAATCAGAAAGAAAAAATTATTAAATTAATGCTGAATTAATGTTAAAAATAATCATTTTTGAAAAATATTATTTCAAATGAGTAATTAATGTAAAATATTTGATTAGTATAAAATAAATATTATTTTTACAGTAAAGCTGTACAATGTATAACTAATATAAAATAAACATTAAAAAACATTTATATAAGATTATTTGCTCATAGGGGATTAAATTAGTATACTCACATAAATATAATATTCAATCGTGTAAATAAATTAATATATAAAATTTATATTTTATGTACATGTATTAAAATGTGCGATATAATTATTCAATGACCTAAATATGATATATTGTCAACGATAGGACACGATAACTTTTCTATAAAATGTGTTTTATTCAAACGTACATATATAGACATTTTCGGATTAAATCATATAGATTCTTACAACAATTTTATCCTTCATTTTGTATTAAATTAGATAATGTGATAGAATCAGATAGAGAAGCATATGTATTCAGAAAAATATTCTATCGTTTTAAATGAGATAAGATATAAAACGATTGAAATTTATAGCTTTTCAATCTGACGTGATATTTGTTGCACGATAGATATGATAGGTTCGTTCAAATAAAACATGTAGGGTTTCTATCATTTCTTATCAGATTTTTTAAGCAAGGAGGTTATTTTATCCTTGTCTAATGTTTTTATCTTTGAACAATAAAGATAAAATAACATTCCTAAAAACATTCAGGAGGGAATCCAAACACCCCTGGAACCCAAGCAGCAGATATTTTTTAAATGATTTTAAAATGTTTGTTTTTTATTAATATTTATTTTCTCAACTTATTTTGAAAAAAAATTTATTTAATATTTTTTTCATTAAATATTTATTTATAATAACAATTTCTTAAAAATGTTTTTTAAATATTTATTTTAAATATTTACTTTTCATGAATTATTCATTTGAAAAAATAATGTTAGAAAACATTTTTTAAATGTCTATTTAATATTAATTTTTATATTTATTTTTCATCTGTAAAATTATGTTTATTTAATGTTTATTTGACATTTAAACTATTTAGTTTTCAATTATTTATTTTAAAATCCATTTAAAAAGCGTTTAAGTTTTATTTTATTTCACGTAATTATTTGGAATAATAATATAAAATTAAACAAAAAGAATTGTTTCATATTTAATTTAATTATTGTACTATATTGATATTTTTTTTAGTTGTATTCTTATTTAAACGAATAATAGAAAAGTTATTCCAGATGCTATTTATTTGTAAAAGCCAGTAAAAAAACTATAATTTTATATATGTTTATATAAATAACATGCTTTATTTATATATGTTTCATCTTTTTGATAACATATTGATCTGATCTATCAGTGATATACAGATATCAACACTAAATGTCCACAGATCATTGTTTATAGGGATCAAGTTCGCAGAAGTTGCAGAGGTCAAGCAACGTTTGAGTCTCTCAAAAACGTATAAACGTACAAATCATATAATAGAATTCGACTGCTTATGAAAATGAACGTGGAGAAAAGCAAAATACTTAATGTCGTGCAAAATTATCATTTCGTTGTCAAAGAATCATTTCAGAAATGATTCACATAAAAGAACAGGAAAATGGATTGAATTTAAATAACGATACTAGATGATTGTTATTGGAATATTCTTGACAAACTTACTGAAGCAAAAAGAAAACAGATCATGTGTCTAATATCTATACCTTCAAAGTATGTAAATTATAGTTAATAGTATTGTGCCTTTCCGTTTGATGTCATTGATTTAGAAGAAATTATAAAGGAAAGATATCTGTTCGCACTATTCAATCACAGTCTTTAGCATTTTCAATTATATGTAAGTCATCTTGTTGTAATTTTATTAAGAAAGAAGAATAACTTGACGAATTCACTTCCACATTGGGTTCAAATATGTGTACATTGACATTTTATCATCTTGGACATAATCATCTTAATCTCAAAAGAGGAACGAAGAAAATCAATTATGAATAGAACACCGACATATATATGTGTGTCATTATTGCAGTTAATTTGCCAAAATTGGAAGTGAGTTATCGTGAGAACGAATTATCAGATAGTTTAGGAATTCGCAGAACAAGATCAGAAATGCTTAATGACGAATCTGATCAATACAATGACGAGAGAGGTATTTTATAATATAATTTTGTACCTTTGTACAGTTGTTTAGTAAGATGTAGAGTTCTGAATTGTTTGTAGATGTTTCGAATGAAAGGAGAGTTATTAACGAGGACAAATGGAACCAACAAGAGGAAAATCAGGATTCGAACGAAGAAATACCTCATTTTCTTAAAATAGAAAAGCAGCCTTATAATTGGCATACTGTACAGGAAGTGATAAATCGCCAAATTGATAGTAACCCGTTATTTCATAGAAGATTCTACGGTTCTTTATTTGCAGTAGAGCGGCTCTCACTTATGTATAAGTTTACTACGGATAAGGTAAGTTATTCATCTTACATGAATAATTGACATATATTGAGCTACACGAAAATTATATATCGTATTGTGATTATTAATCGGTTTTGTATCATTATTTATTTTTACATTCTTTACATTTAATTATTATTTGTAGGGACGTTTTGTAACTACCTTAGACTTTAATCAAAAAGGAAATTTGTTAGCAAGTGCCTGTGTTCATAATTCGGAAGTATTTATTTGGGATTGGGCTATGAGAAAAAAACATTGCATAACAATTGATCACACAAAGTTGATTTGGGACGTATGTACTTATAATTATGGTTAAAATAATATTCATAGCAGTTATTTTTAATACTATATTCCCCTAACGGAACTAGTATATTCTGAGAATATTTTAAGAATATCATAACAGTAGATTACTGATATTTTTGGAACATTCGATATACGTACTATGATATGTTTCGCATATTCTGTGCAAGTTCCTATTTGCGTCCTACAGTAATTCGAAGTACATGCTGAGAACATTCTGCAGGATGTTTTCAGCAGATACTTCGAATAACTGCATGCAGTATATAATACCTATAATATACAGAATCTTTATAGTATTTTCCTAGTAAAAACAATATGTTTTTGTAACATTTTAAAAAACATTTTTTGCAATAAAAGAAATTCCTGTCTTAGACATTTTTTTTCGAAAATTTCCAAGCGATTACCTATCCAAGTTGTAACCAAACGTTGCTTGACCTCTGCAACTGTTGCAAACTGATCCCTAGTGATGATCTGTGAATTTTTTGTGGTAATACATCATGTTTATCACGGATAGATCAATATATGTTATCGAATAGATGAAATTCATATAATTAAAGAATATTATTTATATAAACATATATAAAATAATAGTTTTTTATTAATTCTTGTATTACATTCTTATTTAAACGAATAACAGCAAAGTTATTCCACATGCTATTCACAAATGTGGAATAGCATGTGGAATAACTTTGCTGTTATTCGTTTAAATAAGAATATAATACAGAAAAAGTCAATAACAAAATAATTAAATTAAGTATGAAAAAATTTTTATTAAAAAATAAGTATAAGCGAAGTATATTTATAATATTTTTAGCATATTCTTGCAACATATGAAAAGTAATATTCTATGTTATACGAACATTCTGAGTATATTCTGATGACATACAAAAAATAATATCTATTAAGATGTTATACGAAAATTCTGACCATATTATAGATATTATTCGTACATTCCGCATGAAAACAGAATATTCCTATGATATCATGTTCCGTTAAGGTCTTCAGCGAATCGATTTTTTAAAATTGTATGCATTTAGGTCAAGTGGTTACCATTAAGCATGGAATATTTGGTCACTTGTATGGAGGATGAGGTACGTTTATTGGATCTTAACTCCAACATTTCGGACACATTGGTGTACCACGATTATCAACTGGAGAAAGCGGCTGTACATCCTGAAATACCTTATATGGTCTTTACTGTTGGACAAAAAGAGAAGGTGTTTTCAATAGATATCCGGGATAAAAAAATAAACAAGTGAGTCACGCATTCTGATTAAAGAACTTAATTCTTACTCTACATCGTGGGGTCACTGGCGACTGATTGTGAGCAAAATTTTCCGCGTTGCATACACCGATACAGTATTATACTTGCTGCACGCGTCTGTACTCCGCCTAAAAAAAACTTCGTGGGAAAATATTGCGCCGCAGCCGCGTTTCTTAACAGCTGTTATTTCAATAGCTAAGTCGGCGTGAAAAATTCACAGCACTTCTTAACAGCAAATAATTTCATAAACAATTGTTAGAATTTGTCAACAATAACAGAGATAATAGGGGTAGCCAATGTCCACAGCAGCCACAATACTTCCTCTACTGTAAAATCTTATAATAAATTAAATAAAATAATAAAAGTACGAGTTTGAGAAGTTAGTGTGAAACGATAAAACTTTAACGTGGTTAAGTGTAAAAATTATTAAAAATCCATCATCTATTCTTCGTTCGGTAAGAATAGGTTGAGTTTTATTCATGAAATCTTCTATTTATTTTATTAACTTTTCATATTTTAAGCAATAATACGGAAGAAGGTTAAGGCCCGATATAATTGATTCTTATATTTAAGACTATCTTATGTACAGTCTTAAAATGTCGTTAAAACTAATCATAACAAAACCGTATTAACATCTTAAGACATTATTTAATAAATACTAGCTAATTAAGAAATAAATATAAGTAAGTAAGGGACGCGCCACGAGCGTCACATAAACAAGAGCGCTTATTCATTAACTTTAACCAGTATATTCATATTTTTTATTCCCTGTATGTACAGCACACAGCTTACCTATATATCATTAATATTATATGTATATAATTAAGCTTGCGGCAGACGATACAATTTTTCCTGCTGGATTGCTTACGATCTAGTAAATTGCTAGAAATGCACCAAACAGCTTGTAGAATTTCTAGTAATTTACTAGATCGCAAGCAATACAACAGGAAAAATCGCATCGTTTGCCACAGGTTTTAGATATAACATTTTTGTGTAAAATATATAAGTAATTTTTATCCATAGGTTACTTACTGTATTAAAGGAAGGTACTAAATCAAAGATAGATCTATGCAGTATACATTTTAATCCTTTAAATAGTAATGAATTTTGTGTCAGCGGCTTTTGCAAGTATGTAAGAGTATACGATCGGCGAAAAGTTTGCCAGACGCTTTATACATTGTGTCCCGATCATTTGGTACTTGCATTGTATCTATTCAATTTCAGCCATTCTATAGCTAAAAAAGTTCAATATTCAAAGCAGTAGTGTAATTTATTTTTCTTATGTGTTTAATTTTACATATGTATAATTTAAATGATTTAGACAAGGAATGAGCATGACCTGTATGATGACATAAGGTACTGTGAATATAATCACGATGGAACACAAATTCTTGCATCGTATGAAGGCGAGGCCATATATCTGTTTGATAAATTAAATTCGTCACCTGTAGGATACGCTCATAAATATCAGGGTCACGTGAATTTCTCATATTCAGATAGTATGTTATACACAAAATGAAATTGTATTATTACATTATATACGAGAGACCAGAGTCAGATATCATTCGAGGTTGGTTGTCTAGAAACTCAATCAGCATTTGGCAGGGCACTGTTTCTCCTTTGTAATATAAATTGTTGATACAAATCGGTATCATCACCGTCTTGAGTTACATTTGTGCCTATACTTTAATTGTAGAAAAAGATTTTTAAATCTTTATGTACAATTAGGAAAGTAATGTGTTGAAAAAAATCGCGTTTGATCGGTAAAAGAGGATAACTTTAGCATCCTCTTAATTGACGCGCCTTGGACAATCAACTAGAGTTTATGGGCCGTATTCAAAACGCCCTTATGAAGATATTGAAGCATTTTTCGTTATTCTATTTTTGTTTTACATCTAATGAATGATAAAGATAAAATGGCAAATAAACGCACTAATATCTTAATAAGTATTGTACATTCTAAACATGAGTCTACTTTTACGAATATAACATTTTACGTAAATTTATGTTTTCATCATTTTTTTATAGAAACTATGATACAAAAGCAAAAACGAAATATGGATAGAGACAATATTTCGCCTGATATTATTCTGAAAACTGTTAGATCGGAAGAAATACATGATATATTTATATGTGTATAAATAAATTGCTAGAATTTAATATAAATTACCGTCATTACTGCAAGGAGATTCCATACCAAGCCAGAAATGATAGTGTAAGCGACGTCATCGATTTCATTATCATTTCTGGCTGGAATATAATAATCAATCTCAAGTTATAATTGTCACATCAGCTTCATTTAAAGTTAATTTCTTTGATGATTTATTTAAGAATAAATTTCTTTTCATCTAAAGGATATAGGGTGTCTCAGACAGCACACAATAATTATAAAATGTTTACAAAATATTTAAAATAAAATATTTGAATATTTTATAAATAAAAGTAACTGAACCCTACATGACCTAGTACTTAATATGACCTACTTGCTATTTACAACAAGTAGGCCATATTAAACTAGAAAAATATAAAATTTCATAAATACATTCACTTAAATTTAAAATTAATTCTGCTACTTTTCATGTGTTCTTGTGATTTTCAGTAGAAATTGTCATTCGACAAAATCACGGATCGATAAGGTGACAATAATGTAAAATTGCAATATTTTTTAAATAAACTACTTTTCTAACTTTGAATATATGTATTTGATCGAAAAAGTAAAAAAAAAGTGATACCTTTTTAAATTAAAAATGTGACTTTTTTCCCTTTGTGAGCCGTCATTTTTAATTAATAATGAAATTATTGTAATTATTATAAATTGTTAATATATACCATAGAATAACAATGCACTTTTAATTATTTACTTCTATCCAAATTCAAAGATTTTCGGTTAATTAGTATCAGTATTAGTTTCAATAAAACAGAAATACCTGAGTGAGGAGATAGGGACTTTTTGAAATGTGAGCACTAAAAGTTAAATTAAATTAGTAATTAATTTCACATTTTCTATCTTAACAAACCTCCTCAAGAAAGAAACTGTAAAAAATTTGCGATAAGCATTTATTTTTTAATACAAATATTATAAGTATTGTGTAAAGTATAAAGTATTTTGTCTATGTTTTAATGACATGTTGAATAAAAATTTTATGTTTTTCCCTTCATGTATAGAGTTTAAAATATTTATATAAATATAAATAGAAATTTTTGTAAATATTTATGAGTATTATTATAAATATTATGTGCTGTCTGAAATATTATGTACATAATGTTTAAAAATATTGTATTCACATTCTTCTCAAAATCTCTATTCAAAAACAGTGACAATTAAATTCTGGTCTCCCGTATCCTCGATTTTACATCTTTTTAATTCTTTTTATTTTAATAGAAAAAATGTAATAATAGAATGCACATTTTTTAATTAATTTCATCCTAGAAAAGGTTTTATTTTTTAAATTCTTTTATTTAATATATAAGTATATACCTATCTCTTAATACGCGCAGAAAAATGATAACTGGAATCAACGTCACATTGAATGACGTTGAATTTATGATTTCGATGCCATTTCAATGTCGATTTGATTATTATGTCTCGCTGAGCTCTTTTAAAATTTGTATAATTAGCTTTAAATAACTGTGGCCAGTATTCATAGTAGATTCTTATTTCAAGACTGATCTTAAGATGCTAATATGGCTCTATGATTGGTTAATGATATACTAAGATACATAGGTACTTAAGACAGCCTTAAATATAAGAATCGAATATGAACATCGATCTATGTATTAATATTTGGTATCATATTGTCATCTGCGCTTGATAGTCTGTAAGGAAGCCATTTTCTTCGGACCTAAGAGTGAATATATTATATCTGGATCTCGCTGCGGTTATTTAGTCATTTGGGACAAAAATACGGAAGCTATAGTGCAGTGGCTGAAATGTGGTAAACATGTGAGTTTCCCATTTCTTAAATCTGATAAACAAATTTATTTTTCTTGCCATGTAGAAGAGAAAAGAATGGTCTTTTTTATATTTAATTTATAGGTGCCCCTTTTAAAGGGACATGCACTTTTTCCTATTCTTGCTACAGCAATAGATAAAGATATCGGGATATGGATGCCTTTGCATGGAAAACCTCCAGATAAAGAATCACTCGCTTCTGTACGTATACAGAGACAGAAATAATTTTTTATATATTTTTCCTTTTTTGCATTCCTCTTTCTTTTTCACAGCATTATTTAATATTATAATATTTACAATTTTTAATATCACGTTCCTAAAAATTCAATGAGTAAAGCAGTACAATGTTAAATATTATAAAATATATTGATATGTATATTGATAAATGTATGAATTTATGTATTTCTGTTTTACAAGTGGATCGAGTCCAATGTGAAGACCATGGAAATCATGAAACTGGGTGCTTTGTCTCAAATTAAATCTCGAATGAAATCTCAAATTAAACCTGGTTACTTGTGTGACTCTAGCACATCATCTGAATCAGAACTATCAGATTAATTCTTACAACACCATGTAAAAACACCATATATCAGTATATCTCTGCAACTAATGTCTAAATATTTTTTGTCTTTTTAAAATGATTAAAAAAATCTTTAAAAGTTTAGTAATATACTTTTAAAGTTTTAGAACAAATATATGTGCTTTATTTTAGGAAAAATAAATTGTATAATTGTATAATTTGATAACTAAAGTTTAATTACAAAATAAACGAGTTATTTGTTTAAAAAAATAGAATCTTTTTATAATAAATGTACATACAAATAAATCTAAGTTTTTTTAGTTTAGATATGTCGCTATAAAAAAAATAATAGAAACTCCAAATTTTTCAAAAAATGTAATTATTCGAACACATAAAAATGAATGATTTTAGAAAAATCGAATATCGCAAAAAATAATCAGAAAAAATAAATCGTCAACCTCCGATTTCAATAAAATTTTGTCAAAAGCTTTATTTGGAGTTAAAATGGGAGCCTTTAAAGGGATTTTTGGCGACTCCTATGATGAAAATATTTTTTAAGATAAAAATATGTGAACATTTTCTCTCATACAATCAGATCCAAATAATTTTAAATTGACTTTAATGTTGACCTTGATCTTCGAAAAGGTCATTGACCTTTTCCATTTTTTGTTATTTATTAGAAAGTTATTAACAAAATAATTTTCATAAATAAAATTTAATTTTTTTAAGATAAAATAACTAAAAAATTTATTGTTTATGAAAACACAATATAAATGAAATCGTTAGTTTCTATGTCATAATCATTAACAAAGATTAATGAATTTATTATAGCATGTTTTTATTGTAAATTTGTGCAATTTTTATCTTTTACTAAAAGATTTATTTGAATATTAATTGTTGCGCGTTGCGCTGATCGTAAAGTACATGTATAAATATATAGAGCTACAATATTATGAGCTGCTAATATAATAACCATCACTGATAGTTATAGAAAAAAGTTCTTACGGAATATTAGATGAGAAATATAATCATGAGATAATATAATCAGAAATATAATCATGAGAAATATAATCAAGAAAATTCTATTTTCGACTTCTCTGTTAACAACAAAATACACAAACTGGACAGTCAACTGTAGCAAACAAGTTACGTTAACAGTCTGTACGACATACTAATGTTATGTTTGTTCAATTCACCATGTAACTACTTAGAAACAGCAAGTAGGCCATACTAGATACTAGGCCATATAAGATATTTACTTATACATAGGTGCAACAATTCAATTTTTGAAAAGTATTACTGAAAACATTTTAGAAATAAGAATCATTAATTTTTGTTTTAGCAGAAATTAAAAAAAAAGCTCATACAATTTTATATAATTATATTGAAAAAGAGTTTTAAACGATGTTAACACATTTTAAATGATTTTTCTATCATTTTGTAAATATGCATTTTTTGCTGTTTAAAATATTAATCCGCCATATTTGGTCAGCCATTTAAAATTTTGAAACTTTTACCTCAAATTTGAATTCTATGATCTCGAAAACTCCTAGGTACAATGTTACAGGAAAATCACTTCAATGTGTTGCAAAAGAAACGCATGTGACGCCAAAAAGACGTCAATGCTTCTAGAAATACAGAAAAATTTTACGGCAAAAGTTAATTAAAAATTCTCATCAAATTCATATTACAATTATATCACCAATATGTGGAATAGTAGATTAGAACACTATTTCCGGACGCACGCGGCGGCAATCTCATCTCTGAATGCAAATAGAAGCTATTACCGGCGACGTACTCGTTCTTTAATTTATTCCATAATCGAGACGGTTTCTTCCATGAAATATTCGCGTTTCTACGTGCCTGAAGTAATATCCCTTTTTCGGTGACGAGGTCATCAAGGTACATACCCCGCGAAATAGAAGGAGAAGCAGCACCGTGGAGCAGAACAGGACGCGATAGACGGGGGAGGGGGTGAAGGAGAGCGGGCGGGAGAAAACGAGAGGAGCTTTTAAAGGGGGCAACCGACAGTTCGGCGGAGAGCTTCAAAGGATTCCGTGGATATTGAATAATTCCAGGTACGCATCGCCTTATGAAATATTGCCGGTTAAAGCGTAACTTTGTGTCGGCCCAGGATCCCGCGTTTTGTCGCAAAATATTGCGGCACATAGATCCGAATATAATCGCCGGGATCATTTTTGCTTACGATTGATCCCTCCCTCGTCGTATTACGAAGGTATAATCCGCCCTCGTCGATATTAAATGGGCGATTTTATTACGTGAGGCGAAGCACGCGCGTCCATCCATCCTTCCCTTCGGAGATTCGCGATCGATTCGCGGCGGAGGAGTAATTTTAGCGCGCCGCGATTTTTCATAGCGACTGGCAGCGACTGGCAAATCAAGAAGAATTGCGCGTGTACCGCAGAAAATAGCCTGTGGAAGCAGCTCCCATGCAGTATCTGGAATCGAGTTATGTTAATGTAGGTCGCGCGTACGATCGGCGCGTCGCGGAACTTTTAGAGCCTCCGAAATTTGCCGCTTTAGTGGAGGATGACGGCTGAACGGCCGAGGAGCGAGCTGCGCACCACAGCCGAGGGCGAGAATTAGTAAACGAGGCCTGAAACTGCCAGTTTTTTCAGTGTCAGCTTGCGGCACACGACGTGGCGTTTGGTTAAAGTTCCTCGTCGCGGCCCAGTTTCTCTTGTGAATTATGCTCACGCCGTTAGACGGTTCGGGTCGCTGTAAAAAGCTCTATACGAATGAGTTTGCTATTCGAAGAGCTTTTTACAAATTTCATATTTTCTACGAAGTAGCTTCCTTCGTCCAATTTAAAATTGTGCGCCCTTTGATCCTTAACCTTTAATTGTCTCACGAATTTTTGTATCAGATCGATTTTTTTTAAACTTGTACCCAGAGATTTTTCCCCGAGATCGCTGATTACGAATCAAAAGGCAGAATTTTAAAATTCAAAATGGCTAATCCAATATAGCGGCACAACAATTTAGAACTTTCTTAATTTTCATGGTTTTAAAAAGTTTGAAATTTTCTTACCTCAGATTAGAACCCAAAATATCCCCAGAACGCCATTACAAAAGATATTTATTTGGATTTACAACAAGGTTTGAAAAAACTCGGGTATTTTTTTAAGAAGACCAGTGGATTTGAATTTTTTGGATTTGAATTTTTCGGATTTTATACGTTTTTATTTTTTATAGTGTAATGATTAACAAAATTCGCTATTAAATTGATAATTCTATCATCAATTAATTACAATTTTATTTATTTAATTTATTAAATAATATAATAGATTTCCATGTATCGATAAGAGAATATTCCATGCCAATCAACCAGTCTTTAGATTCGACCATTTTTTATTCAATTCAATTTTCCACAAAAATATATCCATCATGTATAAGGTTTTTAAATAGGAGGTTCATTATGTATAGTAGATTTTTTTGTATAATAAATTTGCAAAAAAACAATAAAAAATAGAATTTTTAAATATAATCAATATTTGAAGAATGAAAATTAAAACAAAATAAATTAAATTAAACAATTTTTTCAATTGTTTAAAAAATCAAAAAAATTTATTTTCTTGGGTAGGTTTTTGTAGGTGAGTCGCGATGGGTTTTATTAAATTGGATCGACCTCATGAAACCCTGATTTATAGTAGAAAATATTGATTTTTCTATATTTTTTTAGAATTATTAATTTATTAATTACAAAAATAACAAAAAATCTGAAAAAAATCTGAAAAATACTTTAAAGTATCTTAATTAAATGCCTAAATTATCGTTTCAATATTGATAACAGTTTAGCAGAAAATATATTTTCTCCATAAAAAAAATACAAATTTTGATTATTTGTTTACAGCAATTAAAAATAGCAAATAAAAATTTATGGCTGTCTATTCTTTTTACATTTATTCGTGTACTAGAGACTTTATGAAAACAAAAAACCTGTGCTTAAAGTTAAGAAATTCATCAAAATAATTAAAAACTGAGTAGGAAAATGTGCGATCCCGAGAGTCCCAGGCCACAAAGGGTTAATTGATCGCGCAAGTCCATTCGTTTTGTATATTTAGCTTCATCGTTCTTTCACTCTCCACCGTTTACATTTCGTCTCGTTTCAGCTGCTAAAAAGTACTAAAAGGAACAAATAAAACAAACAAAGCTAATATAAATAACGAAGGAATGTCGATTGGAGGCACACTGACCTCACGTGACCAATTAAGGATTGAAAACTTCATTAGACGCTAATTTGCTTTGCTATTTAATTTTAGATACCTTTGTGATATTGAAATTAAAATATTTTTATTCTAAAATTTGATTTAAATATATTAAGTAAAAATAATTGCGCGCTGTTTTTGTTATTTTAAATGCTTATTTTAGGTTAAATTTTTATTTAACTATGTTTATGTAATACATCACTTTGAAACGCGAAATTCGCTCTATTAACTTATGCTAACGGCTTGTGTTCGCTGTTTCTTCTTGTTTATTTTGGGCTGTGTCGAATTGATGATAAAAAAAAAACATCGAAACGATTTTATTGTATAAGGTCAATGGTATGTAAAAGCAGCGGAAATTGCTCGCAATATCAACCGAGCATTTTGCCAGAAGATCATTAACGAACTTACAGCTCAGCATTGGTTCCAAAAATTTCACGGAGATGAGAGTCTTGAAGATGAGAAGGGTCGCGAGCGTCCTTTTTTTCCATCTCTAATTTGAACTTAAAACAAGAATAAACAGTGATAACAAATCATTAGCATATATATCAGTAGAGCGAATTTCGTGCATTAAAATTGTATCTTATATAAATATAGTTAAATAAACGTTTATTCGGAAATAAGCATTGAAGTTTAAATAACAAAACTCAATTATTTTCGCACCAACCTAAAATAAGAGTTTGTGTGATTTTTTTGATAGCTCTAAAGAGAAGCATTATGAAAACCTACCATTTAAACCTACCATTCATTTAAAATATTCACAATTTTTCACGGTCCCACATTTTTGTTGAAAGCGTATGAATTTCGAGGAATTTTGTTACGATTTGTGACACGGGCGTTCGGCGGCAAAACCGCTTTTGGCTATTCGAAAAATTCGAGTGAAACAAAAAAATTAAATTTATCAGTGATACGTGAAGCTTAACTATTCGACTAACCCGGCGATCTCTGCGCGCGGCAAATAGCATCGCCCAACCATCTCGCAACATCAACGACCTCACGCTGGTCCTGCCGCTTCTCTCCTACGCGCGCACTCTCCCGACCCCTCTTGCCCCATTTACCCTCTCCAGCCGTGGTTCACTTCCACTTGACGCTTCCACCCCCGTGAGAATATTCAGTTCGCGAGCGATGCTCGCCGTGATCGTGCCGAAATTTTGATTGGCCCGCTCGGTTCTGCTCCTGCGAGGACAATTGTAGTGAAGAGGAAAAAAAAACGGGAGGAATCGGCTCGCCGATCGTTCGCGAGTTTCGTTTGCGTTCGCGGAATCACATATGCGATCTCGCGCGTGTGGAACCAGGTAGATCAGGTAGATTCGTCCGAGTGTAAATCGATTTTAGAATTTTCATGTGCAAATCTGTGATCGGTTTGGTGCTATAAATCGGAGTGTTCAATATCCTGAATCATTCTGCATAAGGTGAGTCCGTCTTCTATTTGGAAAGAACGCTGTAGAAAGACAAAAGTTGTAAAAATTACTAAATTTGAATAAATATTTACTCGAATAGTAATAATGAAATATTTACTAAATGTAAATATACTCTTTAAATCTTAATTAGTGGATAATCATATCGCTGATTACCAGTGATATACTTGGGACTGATAAATCAGTGATTATTTTGATCTAAAAATCAATGAAAAATTACTGGTAATCATTGAAAAGTCCTTATTGATCAGTGTATTAATAAATACACTCATAAATACTAATAAATACACAATAAATTCATTGAGTTTTCAGTTCAGATAATCACTGATTATTATCCAGAAAACATCGAGGTTTGGCAGATATTTGAAAGATATTTTATTAAAGATATCTTCAAGATATTTCTAGAAGATGTCTAAGAGATATCTTAAGATGTTTTTAAGATATTCGTCACATAAGATGTCTTTTAGATTTCTTCAGATATCTGAAATGTTGCATAAGAATTCTTTTACATCACTAAAAGTTGCCTTTTCGCAACTTTTCAAAAAAAAAATGCAAGACATCTCAAGATATCTTTTAAAAATCTAAAAGATAGTGGCATACTTGGAACTGATGATCAGAATTATTCACTGATAATCAGTGACTATTCACTGATTCAGATTTAGAGAGTATATTTATTTAGTGCAAGAACCACTAATTTAAGTATTATTTTTTCTTATAGAGCAAAAATATTTATGTTATACCGTAAGTAAAAATTTCATTAGTGCTATTCGAATAAATATTTATTAAAATTTAGGAATTTTTCTGTCAGCGTATTAATTATAGATTAATACACTGTATTCATTACGCGCATTAACCGTGGATATTAACTTATTCTTCTATGAAAATTATTTATTTCACGATGACCTGTGACGCAAATAATTCGCATCTGAATTAAATCTCTGTTTTGTTAAATAACATCGCTCTGTGATTAATTAAATGTGCAGATATAACAGTTTATCTTTAAAAACATTGATGAAAGAGTGCAAACTTTGACTAAAGAACTTCTACATACGAGCGCGATAACGCATTTTGTAAATTCTATTAAAAAAATACCGCAAAACTCTTGCCAACCGAACGTTGCGCTCGTTAGCGATACAACGAAACGATTGGTTCGCTAACAAAGAGACGATGGGGCGATAAATACAATTACGTTGCGGTCGTCGCAGCAACGAGCAAATATAATACGTTGCGCGCGTTAATTCGTCGCAATTGCAAAAACGCGCGTTATTACGGTCTCCATCCTTTTCGGACGCCGCCCTCTCATTTTGTTATCACGTTAAACATGACAGGCGCGTTCTCGCGCGAACGTCACGTTCCATACCGATTTACGTGAGCTTCGCGACGCCCCAAACATCGTTAAAGGATATAAAGTATGCATGAGCTTGCAAAAGCGGTATCAGCTGTCGCTGTGAAGTTTCGCCGTGTTTTGAAGACGTACATTTTCACTGTTGCACGTCGCAGCTCTGCAAGACGCAGTTCAGTCCGTCAGATAAGACGTCGGCTTGACGATGCGCTTAATAAGAGCGCGGTTTATATTCAGATGTGTTTGATGTCGACTCTTACACGGAAAAAAAAACGTTGACTTGATTTTTTTCTCTTCACTGAGAGAAAATTGTTGGATACTTGCGACTATAATTGCAGGATAACGTAATCATGGTGAGAGGAGTTCCATTTTTATGTTATTACTGCTATAATGTCAGTAATAATAATTTTATGTTCATAGTTCTATCAAATATTAATAAAAAGTTTTCTATGAATTATGATAATTGTAAAAATAAAATAGATATTAATGGCTATGATAAACATTTTTATATAGTGTGTAAGTAAATACAATCACAATTGTAATGAACATTCAATTATAACTATTTAAAAAATTGTTTAATCACTTATTTAGTAATTATAGTAACTATAGCTATAAGTGGTATAATTAAAACAATTGTAAATATAGTTAGCACTTAAAATGACTGAATTATAATTAAATTACAGTAATTGCAACCAATTGCAATGTGCTACATTGTAGAAAAAAGTTGTTATTTGACTAAATTTTTCAACCTTATTAATTTTCTTCAGTTTAAGTATTTATATGTTTAAATTAAATACATAAATACTTTAACTGCAAAAATTTAATCAATTTGAAAAATTTAGTCAAGTTAATTACTTTTTTTCGGTATACAAGTATACTGAGAGGAAAAAATGATTGCAATTGTTTTAATTGTTTTACTATAATTATGATGGTATTTACTATATAAAAATGTTTCTTTTACTTTAACCATCCATATCTTGATATTTTACTATAATATATTATTTGAAATTATCATCATTTATTGTAAAACTTTACAATTGGTAGAACTATAAAAATAAGATTATTATTAACATAGCAGTGATATCTACCCATACAACATCGATTGTTACAGAGAGCTTTCAGAAAGGTTTCAACCTTTCACATTTCATGTGTAACACTTCTGAAAGGATTCTGTAAAATGTCATAAAATGCTGCAAAAGAAATGTTTCTAAAATCTAATTTTAAAATCTAATTTTAAAATCTAATGTTTAAAAATCTAATTTTCAAATTGGGCTTTTTAAAATTGTATATTTTCCATTTGGGTATGTTAACATACAAACGAAAATTTTTTAAGTCTCGCACTCATGGTGTATTGTTTTCGTCGATTGGACAAGTGAAAATTTTGAAAGACCGCGGACCGCTGTGCTAAGTTTATGTAGTAGGAATGCAAGAATGTATGCAAATAAAATATTATTTTATATGTATTCATTCTTTTTCAGAATATTTGAGAAAAATTATTTATATTATATTAATAAGATTGTAAATAGAAACGTAGAACAAAAATACTAATTATAATTTATGTATAATTTTTATTGTAACTTTTTAATTTTTGTAATCCTCTGAATATATTAAATTTAAACAATATTTCTGAAGTACTTTAAATTTAAAATACTTCAAAAAATGTTTAAATTTATTATATTTAGAGGAAAATTCTTTGAAAAATTTCAATGCTGTATGAGTATAAAAATGGACCTATACTAACCGTAATTATCTTTAATTACCATGAAACTATAGTCACAAATATTAACCATTTTTCCCTCAGTGTAGTTATAATATTGTTTATACGATTATAAAATCCTTTCCTTTCGTGTGTAATCGTAATTTCAATTTGAATTTATATCATTATTATAAACTATTATTATATATAATATTATAAAAAATAATGTATTATTATAATATAATATAATATTGTTATTGTTAATTATAATATATTATTATGTATATTTATTTATAAAAGTTGAATATTTAACACACACTTTTTTGCCAGATCCTTATTAAGCATCATGGTTCATTCGTGTTAATTTTTATCACTTTTACAAGTATACAAAATTTATTAAATAACTTCTTAAGTCACATATTTCTCTCAAGAAAGTATTTATATGGTTGTTTATTTGAAAAAAAGTTGAGTTATTTTAGTTATTTAACAAACTGAAAACAATATTCTGTAATATGCATGAATGGATATAAATTGAAATTATATTACATTTAAATAATGTATTTTAATATTGACATTATATTACAAAAACTTACAACTAATTAAAAGTAATATTTTTGAAAAAAATAAAAATAAAAATACATTAAAATTAAGATTCCAATATTTTTTAATAGTTCGCTAAATCTTTGTAATAAATGAGAATTAGTTGAAAATAAGAAAAAAAATATTTTAGTGTAGAAAAAGTAATTTTTTTAACAAAACGGGTCATTCGTATTTCAGGTGAATTTTCGAGGCTTGGCCAAAAAAATATGCACAATCTGAGGCTGGAAACATCTGTTTTCTAGAGGCCAACTTTTTTTTTAAGGGGAAGGGGTGGAGGATAAAAATCGTAGTTTATTTCTCGATGTTCTTAATAATAAAAAAAGGATATCAGTGTTTAAAGGTGTTAATTAAATGTTAAATATTGAGATATATTTTTCTGATCAGTGACAATTGAGAATATTTACGTCATCATGATCGAGATCGATATTCGATAGGCAAATTTCCTTCGAAATTAATGTGGTGGATCCTCGTGGCATACGGGGTTTGATGCTTAGTTCTACCTCTCCTCTATTATCCCAAGTCCCACATTTCTTTCTTATTTTTTCTTCTCGATGGATCTTACGAATTAAACAGCACATTTAAAGAAATATAGTACGTTTATGTTAATTCTACAGTTCTTTGGTATACTGAGAAAAAAAATTGCTAAAACTTGACTAAATTCTTCAACTTGATCAAAGTTCACTTAATTAAAATTTTCTTTAGGCCAAGTTATTTATATACTTAAATACATAAATACTTGAACTGAAGAAATTTTTAATCAAGTTGGAAAAATTTTTTTTCGGACAGTTTTAACAACTTTTTTCTTAATGCATGACTGTTAAAGGGTTTTAATGGTCCCAACGATGCCGAGGGGACACTTGAACTCGTTCCAGAGGACACACGCGAAATATATTCACGCGCACGGTTGACGCATAATTCATTCGTGTCGTTAATGTTACGATCGATTTGGGCGTTACTAGCATCGCATCGGTTGCATCGCCCGACTCTCGACGGTTATCGTGACGGCGGATTATCGCGCGTGACAGCGTTAACGAAGCGATGAGGATAGAAGAAACGATGAACGAGACTACCGAGAGATCTCGTAATTATGTTCGCTTATACGGGCGCGCGCCCGAGTCTCGGGA
>QKQZ01012353.1:8181-18525 GCA_003595255.1 Solenopsis fugax | reverse complement strand
ATATGTACACAAAGTTTCAGATTTTTTTGAATTTCCGGGTTGCCTAACGTTCCTTGTAAGTCTTCTTCAGTAACATCTATGAATAACCGCATAAAAGTGAAAGAGAAACTATGAGCTACACGCATGTTAAAATATGATGCAACTTCTTAGCAATGCAATTTAACAAATAACAATGGTAACAGCATAAAATCAACTTATCCAATATAGATCTCCTTCTTCGGTAGAATCAAACGGTCCGTGATATACACTTCTTAACGTATTCGTCGTTCCGAGGCGAGATTATCATCGAGTCAATATTGTGTTGAAAAGAAATCTCTTACTTTTATGCGGTTATTCATAGATGTTACTGAGGAAGACTTAGTATAGTCAGAACGTTTATTGTTGTTACATTCTTTCAAGAAAATTCTTTTCAATTTTTAATCAGGACCCAGTAATTTTTAATGTTACTTTCTCATCAAACTTTCAAATAAGAATTAGAAAATGCGATTTTATATAAGAATCTTTTTACATAAGAATCAAGAGCAAACAAAAAATAAAAAAAAACTTTTAAACTAATAAAAGAATGATTTCCAAATTATACACAAACACTTAAACGTAATAATAGAACAATCTATAAAAGTTTAAAATTTAAAATTTTTTTAAATAATTTAGTACTTTGAGACGTAACACGTACATCCATAATTTATTTTTTTTGTGTTTTCCTTATAATTTTTTTTCTCATTTTATCATTTCTGATATTGGTATTAAATTATAATTGTTTTTGAGACAAAATTTAATAGGTTATAAAGTAAGCATGTGTTTTTTATTTTTGTAAACAGTATTTGAAAAATTATTGATATCATTTTGATTAGATGATAAGGGGCAAGATGGGAGAGGAAAGTAGAGTAACTATGTGTAGCAAGATTGTACACATCCTTTCTTGGAATTGACCACAACCACTCGCAGAGCAAGTATAAGTTAGTATAAATTTTTCTTTTCGAACAGCTAATTAGCGACAATAAAGTATCATCCGAATAAACCTATGTCTGATAATTTCACCTACGATAACTTTAATATTACTTTGTGTTCCGATTGATAAACGGATTTAAAAAAAAATGTGTCTGCTAAAAGAAATAAATCGTTGTAATCTGCAGAACAACGTAATCAAGATAAGATGTATAAGTCGACAAAAAAACATTTATTCTTCGACTGTATGCGTGCATCTGAAACATTCGATACAATGGGTCCGTTCCGAATTGTGCATCAAACGTATAGAATATAGAGTATAATTTGTCTTTGTTGTTCTTCGAATATTAATCAAGGACAAATGCTCTATGCGTTTAATATGCAAATTCGGAACGTATCCAATGTAACATCTTCTTAGGTTTTGTTGCAAAAAATATTAATTATAATAAAGTACGTAACAATATTACAACTGCTATACCATTTGATAGAAAACATTTTTTATTTCAAGAATATAATGTTCAATGCCAATAAAGAGACAAACACAAGGTCTTCGCGTGTAAATCCATGTATGGCTCTTTATTGGCATTGAACATTATATTATTAATTTATTTTTTTGGAGCCTACCTAATTTATTACTTTTTACTTTGTATTTGTTTTTAAAGTATATTCTATCTTGCCCATGGGGATTCCCTGTCTTACTTTATCTATGGAGCAAGATGGTGAGACATGCCGTTTTTAAAAATTTTTTAAAATAAGATTTATAATTCTTTGAAGATTTTATTTAACGATAGTTATATTGAAAAATTGATATCTAAAGAATATTTAAAAACTAAAAATAATTTGTTAATTATGAAAACTTAGATTTATTCATCAAACCTTAACTACTTTGTCAATTGCCTCACCTTTTCCTGTATACATATATATTAAGAGACAAAGTTCCAGAATAGCAAATTATCTTGGAAAGTATTGGTTTAATGGAGAAATACTTTTTTGAAACAAAAGTTGTAGGATTTACAAAAACCATATCACCTGATTATATTTATTTTACTTTAGATAAACTAGAAAAACTCGGTCAAGATCAACATAAAAATCTTAAATGGAAACCCCCATTTTTAATTATCAGGTCAGAAAGTCTTTTCTTCATATTTTGAGTCGCCATAGTTGGCACGCCTGCATTCAAAGCAATCTACTAGAGGTCAGGAAAAACACGATTGCTGTTCATTTATTTAACCTCGTTACACAAACTGTTTCAAACGGAGAGCCCCTGTGAACTATTGTGAGTTTGCAATAAAATCGCAAAATAGAACTTTCAAAGCAGTAATTAGGTCAATTTTGTTGTACGGATTTAAAAGGGGCGCGAACGCGTCTCAGACCAATCGAAATTTATGTGAAGCTTTTAGACAAGATATAATTATCGTTAGGCCAATTTTGGAGTACAAAATTTATTTATATTTATTTATTTAATTAAAGTGTGTGATGGGATATGCGCAGAATTATCCACTATGAGCTCCTATCAAGAATCAATACGGACCTTTACTGTCAGCAATTAGTAAGAGTTTGTAGTCAAGAGTTAGTAAAAGTAAGACAAAACTCAAGGAGCTCCGGCCCCAACATATCAACCGTAAAGATATTGTCTTCCACCAAGCAAACGCTTGCACCCATGTGAGCGTTGAGAAAAATTGGAAAAATTGGAAACATCTCGAACGTGCACCGTATTTTCCTGACCTCACGCCATTTATCATCTTATCAGAATCATGTAAAATTTTCTTCACGGGAAAAAATTCGATTCAGCGGACAAAACCCAAAGAGAATTGCAACGGTTTTTTAATTCCAGGGTTAAGTGTCTTCTTAAAGGAATTTTCAAGCTTGTAGATCGATAACAGAAGGTCATTAGACGAGGCGCAAACTATATTGATGTTTAAAATAAAAGTGCTTTTCGTGAAAAAATATTTTTTTTTTGCATAAAATAAAAAGACTTTCTGATTAATCTGATACATATACTTGTAGCTGATCTCGAGACCTTTTTAAAACATAATAACACAATATTTTTTCATTAAGTACTTTTCGAGTTATAAGAGTTGGAAATTGTAGTACCGCTGGCATTAGTATAATATTATTCAAAGTGCACTACGTTGAAATTGTTCGGTTGGATCTTCACCTCTTTTGGGTGTGTGTGTGTGTGTGTGTGTGTGTGTGTGTGTGTGTGTGTGTGTGCGTGCGCGCGCGCGCGTACGTGCGTGCGTGCGTGCGCGTTTGTGTGTGTGCGCGCGTGTTTGGCGAAATTAGTTATCCTGTACAGTCAATATTTATTAATTTGTTTATAATAATTGCAGAATTAATTTTGCAACGTACTTTTTATGTCAATAAAGGATTTTTACGCTCCGGTCCTATTTCTAATATTTGTTTTTTGGCTATATTTGCTGGTCTAGCCATGGGCTTTAATGGATTTATTTTCAACCATATAAGAAATTACATAAAACGGATAAATTGAGGAATCCGCGTAAATTGAGGGAGTGCGATATGAGACGTACACACACTTACCATCAATGATACCTTCAAGAACTACATCAGTTCCTTGATCTACAATCATTCCTGTAATCGGTGAAATAAATCTTGGTGCTATCAGTTTTCTAGATGGTTTTTGAATTTGACTCATCTTAACATCGTGTTTTACACCTCCTGTTTCTTCAGACATGAGAACGGTTTTTTCTTGTTTTATCTCGCCAGGCTGCTCTTGTATGATTTTTTCATATTCCTCGATTTTGTGAGACTAATTGATATTTTTAAACAAACAAAAAATAAATTAATAACTCACACTTGATAAATGCAAATGAAAATCAACAAATAAGGAAGGTCAATCAACAAGCCCATAAATAAGTTTGAACAGAAAAATAATGATGTATATTAAATCTCGATTTTCATTACATGAGCTAAATGTGTACATTTCTGACTCACTTGTCATTCTTTAGCATGAGAGGCGCAATTATGCGTAATATACGTTACGTCCAGTAATAAAATGTAAAATTGAATGTATATAAAAATTAATAAATAGATGCTACAGTTACAACAAACCGGAATATAAAGAAAGAAATACGAAGGGCAAAAGAGCACAGATTGATAAAATCCAGTAACGGTATAGTAATCGTATCTTGCCAGAACCATGTAGATTACACATCAGAAATCATAAGAAATTTAAACTAAAAAGAAGAATTTCGTTCTTGGAAAGGAACCAAGCTTCTTTATGAGTTCCACTCGTTCTTGTGCTTTTCAGAGTTATCAATGATCAATCGCCATGAATATATTCTCTCAATCAATAATTCTATACGTTTCACAAACAGAATAAAAAGAAATTACAATTTGGCAAACGCAAGAAATAATAATCTGGCATTTGTCGACAAGGATTAATTACAGAATTAAAAGAATATGACAGAACAAATATTATTTAAAGATTTGCATTGGAATTCATAGTATGTATAAAAATGATGCGGTGTTCCCACAACGAAAGTCAGAGAAAGACTAATAGACCGATTCTATGTAATAAGCTTTATAATTGCTTGTACATACAATATTATTCATCATTTGTACAATACAATTTATACATATGAAATAGAACAATGCTATTTTCCACACTGTTAAAGATATTCTTATCTTCAGATACAAAAATATCAATTTCTCATCAAAACAGAATATTGGAATATGCTATTTCTAAGAGATCAGTATCCTTGATAAGATTGATACCATTTCTTTGCTCTTTAATATATTATCTCTTTTTATATTTAGATTCAATGTTTAATATTGATGCATTATTCCAAACAAAATCGTGGGTATATGATGTATTCTGAAACTATTCTTTATTAAATAATTTCTTTTGACTTCTGATGTATAATCTATACGATTCTCGCAAGATACAATTACTATGCTGGCACTGGATTTTATCAATCTGTATACTGTATTGTCGTTCGCATTTCTTTCTTCATATTCCGGGTTGTTGCAACTTTTACATTTATTTATTAATTTTTTATATATATTCGATTTTACTTTTTATTACTGGACGTTATGTATACACTTAATTGCGTTTCTCATACTGAAGAATGACAAGTAAGTCAGAACGTTTATGTTTCATATTTCATAATGTAACGAAAATCGAGATTTAATGCACATCATTATTGTTTTGTTCTAACTTATTTATGTGCATGTTGATCTATCTTATTTATTTGTAGATAAAGTTTTTAATTAATTAATATATTATACAACATTGATATTCACAAATACTTGACACGAAAATAAAACAATCAAAAGCTATTACTTTCATAGAAATGCTATGTTAAACAGCTGTATTAAGTATATTTACTTGTAAGACTGGTGGTGCTCCGTTTTCTGAAGTAGACTGTTCGGAACATTGCACAGTTGTTTTTGTGCAAACACTGGTAGGTTCGTGTCCAGATTGCGATAAAGTAGAAGTCATAGTAGACGACAAGAATTCCTTTTTCATGGACATTGTTGAAGAATGTGTGACAGTCGACGACATTTTGGTCAGCACCTGACTTTCGCCACCACCTTCGTGATATGTTTTCTCGCTTGAGAAGTGTTTGTCGCTAGTACTTGCAGGATGCATAATGCCTGAAGGAAAATGTGGAACTAACTCGAACACTTTTTCGGCTTCACTTGCAGCCGGCCTCACTGATCCACTATCTGGAAGTTAATCCAGTTATGTCAACAAAACGATTACATTCTTCTGATGTGTGGCTAATACTAAAATACACTTTAAAAGATATGAGACCAATATTGCGAATGACAGGAAAATATTTAAAAAATACATTCTATTAATAGCAAGATTTCATTTTTATAAACCAACATTTATTATCAATGTCATTAACATTGCTAAAATTATAACTTATTTCAATGTTTCCTTCTTTTATATTATCTAATGGTTATCAAGCTTATCAAATAAATAAAAAGAAATTATGTTATGCGAAAACAATTAAATGTTCTCCACGTAATTATATCAATTTACGTTTTACTTTAATTAATATAATATGCACTTTGTAAATGTAAAATATAAAGAGATCGAAAGTAGTGGAGCGTACCAACTGTACGGTCGAAATGCTCCCAGCGAAGTAACGAAATACTTTGCCTCCGATCCACGACAGAAATAGTATCGTTCACCTAGTAATAGATGAATCGAGCACTCGGCTGCAATATATAACCCAAGACCCAATTTACCGTTGTCATTCTATACTCTTTAATGATGTGCGCACCTTATTCTCGACATTCGATAATCGATATCATTTTAGATTTTACCGTATATTTTTTCTACCTTAATTCTTCTTATTTATTAATTAGAAATAAATTAATAAATCGAGGGATCATACATTATTAAATGTTTCATGATTTTAAAAAAAGCCTTTTATTTTTGAATGTATAAATATCATAATTGAATAAAACTATTTAAAATAGTCGGAGTCTACATTAATGCAAATATATTCTAAGATTTAATTACTATACATTTATTTTCTTATCAACAATCTTATAAAGCATAAAGATAGAATAAGTGTATATAATAAAAATTATTTAAAATGAATATAATAGGAATGATACTGTTACAAAAATGTATTTGTATGTTTCGAGGAAACAAACTGTGCGCCGAGTATTCGTATTGATAAAAATAACACGGTTACTGCTTGTATAAAATGAAAGAGGGAGGAGATGGATAAAGAGAAGAATGACTCGACTTTTAAGTATTCTTAAACTTTTCCTTTATGAATTCCCTTGAAACATGATACTAAATTTTTTATTGATTCTTATATTATTTAATATTTTGCACGCAGGAGGGAGAGAGAGAAAAGGGAAGAATTAATGTTATAAATTTACATATTCAGGTTATGCTATAAATGCAATATATAAAAGTATTAACAATACTTAACAATGACAAATCAAAAGCATTTAATTTAAAACAAAAGTGATATTATCAAATTTCAAGACAATATGTTTATGTGTTGTTTATCGATTGTACGCTCATTGAATGAATATTTTATCTATCGTTGACTGGAAATTTTGGGACACATTAAACTAGGTAACGCGAGTATTAATAACTTGTGACACCATTGCACTTTCTAATATTACATCCAGCATTTTACAGATAGAGATAAAATAATTAAAAGTAATATTTAAAAATCGCAATATTAATCGCAAAATGAGTTGTTAATAAAAGAAGCAAATAAAACGTAAGGAAAAGTAATATGTATATATTAACTTACCAATTTCCACTTTAGCACTGCAAACTGCTCTACCAGATGCGTTCTCTGCTACGCAAGAGATAGTACCGACATGTGCATCTCCGACTATAGGAATTGTCAAAACTTGTCTATTCCCGCTAACGGAAACCAGAAAATCTTTTCCATGAACCGGCCGATCATTAAACAACCACTGTATCTGTAAAAAAAGTCTTAATAATAAAATCTGCTGTCAATTAAGCGAGCAAAAAGTAAAGCACATTGGACATGTATATATGTATCAGAAAAAAATATCAACCAGTCTATATTTCAGTTATATTCTACAATTTATAATTTTGACAAAGAGAAAAAAAGTTACCGAAGTTACATGATATGTCTATGATAAGATTACGATGCTTTGCATCGCATTGAAAGTGCCATCTTATACTCCGCGGCGCGACTGCAATCGAGCTTTTCACATGAAGTATATTGTTCGCGTTTAAATATAACTCGTCGTGGGCACAAAATTACTTTTGCTCCGTCTTGACAGGCCGGCCAACCTTTCATCTAGATGTTTACGTGGCTAATGCAAAATTTAAAGAGCTAAGAGTTTAAGAACTCACAAATCAAATAATCTTTTCACTTACGTTCATTATATGATAAACGAGGCAATTTTACAAAACGTATGACATAATATTTTACTAGGTTTGCTTCTCTATATACAATAACATTTTATATTGCTGTCAAAATAGATGTGTATTTTATTAATTATGTATAATTTTTGTGATCAAACTAAAAATCATATTATTCTTAAATTTATAAAAAATATATTATCCTTAAATTTAAAAATTATATTAGTCTTAAATTTATAAAAAATAATATAAAATATAATTCTTAAAATTATAAAATATAATATCTGTCTCTTTAACTTTTCTTTGTACTTATAAAACTCATTTTATTAAGAACGAACATAGTATGCAAATTTATACTGTGTCTGTTTATAAATTAAATTTTATGTCGACTAATTTTTTCAGCTCTATTAGAATTTTTCGACATAATGGATTTTTAAAAAAAGATTTGAAGATTTGTTTATCATAAAAATCACTCCATTTTGTTTTTAAATAATATTTCTTAAATAAAAACTAGAAATAAAACTTAAAAAAATATAAATACTAGGAAGAATCTTGTAATAGTTGTAGCAGATGATACAACAGTTTTTATAATTTTACTATTTCATATTTTGTAATAATTAATGTTTTTGCAACATAATTCAAAAAGAGTGCCTAGCAAATTCGGCTTCAAAACGGGCACCCTAGGCAATAATGGCAGAATTCAGACATGGCCCCGTAGTAGAGCAGTTAATTATGAAATAAATTAATAAACAAAATCATAAAATGTGTTTTTATATATTAAACAATAATATTTATGAACAATAATAAGTCAAATTGAAACTAACGAAATTAAAACATAAGATTAGGAAGCCTATGCCAGTCACAGCGGTTCTTAGTGCCGAATAATAATTTTTAATTTTTACAATCTTCAACTCAGATTTGAAACACAATAATGAAGCCGAAATATTAATGCTTTAGAAGTACACATATATAAGATCCCCCTTCTCCGGAAAAACTGTAAAGAATTTTATTGTATGGAATTCGGCAGATCCAAATTCGAACCTTGCCTGAAGTATTATTTTTTCGCGATAAAATTCTTTACAGTTTTCCCAGAGAGGGGAGATCTTATATATGCTTCTAAAACACAACTATGTAAAAGAAAAAATCGTTCAAATCATTTATTCTCATTTTTCAAGAATTTGTTTTTAACAAATTTTATATTTAAAAAAGCTATGAATAAATGTTACTTCTTTAATTATTTAAGCATATCATATTTTTATCAGTATTAATGCAATGCATCATTTAGTTTCCGAGAAATTCGGACATGTCGCCTTAAGAGGGGTAGATCAGTATTGGTCTATGTAATTTTTGGCAAAAATTATATATTGTGTTTAATTTACCTTAGGAAATGGTTTACCAGTAGCGATGCATTCGAATTTTGTTGAAGTTCCTTCGAATACTTTTCTGTCCTGAAATATTTCTTTGAACGTTGGTTGAATTAATTTTTCTTCCATCTGAATAAATTCTTCGTTTCTTTTGAAATCACCAAGTGATTTCACAACCAATCTGGTAAACGCTTTTACTTCACCATGTATATTTATGGCTTTTGCCACGTAATTGCCTTTATCTTTCGGTATCGTTGATGAAATTTTCAAAAAGTTTGTTCCATCTTCTTTTTCTCCAACCTTTTACGTTATATGGCAATATTACAAAAAATAAATTATGATTATTTAAGTAAGCGTTAAATGAAATACAATTTATACAAATATAAATCACGCTTACCGAAATCCTTCCGTTTTGAATCATTTCATCATCGTTAGAATACCATCTTAAATCAGGTTTAGGATCTCCGATTACGACACATTCAAAAATTGCATCTTCACCTTCAGCCACCAGCAAATCCGTCGGAAGTTTGATGAACTTCGGTACGGTACCATTGGCAAGAGTTTCTTCCTTCTCCTTTACTCGATCAATTACATTCGAAATGTGAGATGACGCTACAAATGAAAAAAAAGTATTATGTATAAACATAAAACAATAAATTAGTAATTGAAAGTAGGGAAGAGTGGGGTAAATCGGACCTAGTTGCAGTTTTTGCTCTCTATAAGACACAAATAAAGTTCGATCATAAAACTGAAGGTGTCGTTGGAAAAATAATTTAATTCCCTTCATTTTTGCTTCAGACCATTTTGACGTATCTCTCATCTGTGTTGAACTATAAAGGAAAATGTAAAAACGTTTTTTCCGGTTGGAACTACTGGTTCCAAATCGGACCACCCCCTGGTACAAATCAGACATTCTTATTTTTATGGATTTTTAGATAGAATTTTTTAATGTACTTTTGTTAGAATTGAGTAAAAACGAGTAATTTAGCGGTCAAGCATAAAAATGTTATTCAGAAAAGAAATTATTGACAGTTTATATTATTAGAATTGAAATAAAAAAAACTCAATTAATCTGACGATTCATGATATTTTACTGATTTAATGTTCCTTGGACCAAATCTGGTCGGTTTAATAATTTTCCATTTTTTATATCGAGAACAGCAAGCTGAAGCACTTGTATGTCTATTTTGT
>QKQZ01012351.1:0-24792 GCA_003595255.1 Solenopsis fugax | reverse complement strand
TCTCTCTCTCTCTCTCTCTCTCTCTCTCTCTCTCTCTCGAGTTGTAATAGAATCTTCATTCGACGTTGCAGCTTTTTAGTGGCACTAATTTTCCACGTAAGCGTATCCGAGCTTGCACGCGAGATTGCTTAACATTTCATAAAGGAACATCATAAACTCGAGTTGCTTGTCTCTGAATAAATCTGAGTAATGCAATGTCGTCAATCGTATAATCACACAACTGTGCAACCAAAATAATTATACAATTATTTATATTACGTATTTTTTTAAAACATTTGAACTGGATATATTGCAAATTCTAAATGTCACAACATATTTTTTTCTAGATATTGAATTTTTATTAAATATTGATTGACGAAACACAACATTCAATCATACAAACAGTTTCATTTCGAACTGGAAATTCCATCTCTCTTGGTGTGTATACTATTATATCCGATATTATTAAAAAATGATAAAACAAAAATGAAAAGCAAACACATATTAAAGGCAGATGATAATGCAAATAAAACTATTAGGATTTATAATTAATCTCACCACTATTTACGTTTAATTTGATTTTTGAACTCTTTTATTTTTCATTTGTAAATATTGGAAATTTTTGATTTATTATCATTAATAATAGGTCGGTATTCATAGTCGATTTTTATATTTAAGATCACTTTAAGATATCAACCAATCAAAGAATCGTATCAACATTTTAAGACATTACTTAAGACGGTCTTGAAATAAGAATCAACTATGAATACTGCTGGCTATTTTAGTATAATTGGTATTTTTGTGTTAGTGTGTACGTGTATTATTATTTATATTTAATAGACGATATAATTTTAATTTGTTTATCGATTCTAATAATTAATGATTGAATCGTCCACTTTAAAGTTGTCTAAAGTATATTTGAAGATTCTTTGTGCACATCGCAATGGTAAAAATATCGTTGAATCATCACAACTCATCCACGTCTACAAAAAACCTCCTTTCGATAATGCGTCACAAAGGGAGTCGTCAAAGATTGCAGGTGCATCCGCGTTCTATTTCTTTTGATCTTTCGTATCTTCTTGTTGCAGCCACTATGGCATCCGTTTCGCGGTCTACTAAAATCCAATCGATTTTAAACACTAGATGTCTCTCTCTCTCTCTCTCTCTCTCTCTCTCTCTTTCGCTCGCTCGCTCATTCGCTCGTTCGCTCGCAATTAGTAAAGGCTTGCAGCAAGAATGCAATGGCTTTAAAGGGTTTCTCTCGATGCTTTAATTCGACCTCGAAAAGATTTTAAACATCGCCACTTCCTGAAGTGAACATTGCATAGAGATAACGGCTTAATCACACATGATTGAAAATCGAGATGTGAAAATTTTTATTCCACTTTTTTAATATAATGTGCGAAGCGGTACGACGGCGCGGATTGCGAATGGCTTTTCCGCGCATTTCCAAAGGTTAAAGTCGAAGTTACCTCCGTTTCTTTATTAGAAGAGATTAATTTTGGTGCGTGGAAAGGGATAAGTACCAGTCGGAAATGGAATTGGGATTTATCCAGAATTACAGCGAGTATTATTTTATGACGTAGTAATGTTCGCGGAGTTTCGCGCGAAATTGATTTTCATTAATGGTACAAATGCCAACGTCAAAGCCCGATACATCATGCCGCAAAATGATACGAAGTGAAATTGTTGATGATTGACAATTAAAACTTTCTGCCTCATTAACTGTTAATGACAGATACTAATGACTTGAATATCGAGTCGACTTTTCTATAGCGAAAATTTAGTACGGAAATGTATGGGTTAATATCAATAAAATATTAAAATTAATGTTTCTCTGATATGTGCATATTTTTAATATCACGGGGAGGTCTGCTTATTTATTCTTCTATCACAATTTGCAGTTATTGTGTAAGTTTCAATGGGTTATTTTGTATCTTTACGCGGCAAAATATAAAAATAAGCTGATGATAAATATCTTTTCAATCATAGTGGAATCGTAAGGAATAATTTCGGATTCGAGTATTTCGGAATGCGGACAATGTCGTTTAATGCAATTTACAGCCCCTTTCTTTGAGTTCAACCTCTACATTAACCCTCGGACGCCAGACATACTTGCCATAGTTCGCAAATGGCAGAAATAGGTCAGATGCGATCCAATATGTCTGACAAGTTATCATTTCGGTTTTGTAATTGAATTCCTCCTGTTCTTTTTGCCAACTAGAATTTTCTTGTCGCAACAAAAAGTATTGTCGCGAAACTAAAGAACGTGTTTTTCCTTTTTATCATTTTTAAATAAAAAAAAATATTTTAATGCCTTAGAGAGGAAATATCCTCTAATAATAAAAAAAGATTAAGAAAAGAATATGTACACTTGATTAAAATTGTCTATTGAAAATAATATTTCAATTAATACATAATTTTAATGAGAAAATCTTTTTTCTTGTAATAAGAAATATAATTCAAACACGTAAAAGATGACAACGATCATCTTGTTAAAATCGCCTGTCCTCTTGTGAAAAATTTTTTAATTAAATTATTTGTAACGCAATTAATATGTTTGTTATATTCTCTTCATAAATTGGATTTTACATATCATTATGAGATTTTCATAATGGGATATACTTATTGTACTTATTCCCGTTTCGCGTATTTGCACTAATGTACCAAGACGAAATTTCGCACTATGTGTGAAAATTGCTCCACTACATTTTAAAACCAAATTATTTTGTAATCTTTTTTGCGTACTTTTTAACAGTTTTTATTATTTAACTTTTCTCTTTAACAGCGCAACGCGTTCTAATGTTTTACCGTCTAATTTACGAACTATCTCGTTGATTTTAAATATTTTATCTGTAAAATGCGGACTTAAGAGGAGGATAGATGTAATTGTCATAAAAAAAAACGATAAAAACGCGTCGATATTTCACCGAGGATTCTTTGCTCTCAAAAATATATTACTTGGTCTTAAGCCCAACTTTGCAATTAGCCGCGGTTCTCAGCAACAATAGAGTGCGTTTATTGGATTCCTTTCGAGCGCAATCATTCGGTCTCAAAAAGATTTCAAGCCCCCAGCTTCCTTCCTGCGAACATTCCAAAGAATCGAAAGAACTATTGCGAGGCGGAAAGGACGGTGGGGGAAGAGGATAGTTTATTGTTCGGTTCGACGATAGGAGGGTTTAATTAACTAATTAAATGTACAGACATCAAAAGGAACAATGTGTTTCAGTGTACATAATTGAAAAAAAAGATATATGTATGTAGAGATTGCAATATTACGAATTCGAAATTAAATAATCAAATGCACACTCAGAAAAAAATGTAGCATTAGATAGTATAATTGGGGAATTATCTTCTACAAATAATAGTACAAATAGGGATAGGGATAAATTGTAATAAATAAGTCTAAAAAATTGTTCTAAGAAACCTGTCTTAAATCATTTGACAAACTGTTTAAGGCTGTAAAATATTGTAGTATTTATTTGCGAATTTGTTTCACAGAGTCACAGTTTTTGTGTTTGCATGTGACAAAATAAATTTGCTACAAAATTGTAGCTAATCTGTGTATTGTCTATTTTCCATTATATTACAATTTAAAGTTCTTTATCTGACAAAATAAAGTCTACAATATTATATTGATTTTTTCCGAGAGATTTTTCTCAGTGCATGCACAAAATTCAAGCGAAAAAGAAATATAATGCGATCGCGCGCTGATATAAAATTATCTTTTGACAAAATGCAAACCGAAGATGTTCCCACTCCCGTGGGGACATACGCCCGACACTTGGTGAAACCGAATCTCACGGGCGTCTAATTTAGTCGGAGCCCAACATTTTCCGCTCTGTGTAAGGATTTTCTCCCGACGCCCACGATGCCAGCCAGCGTCGCACTGGATTATTGTGCGGACGGAACGAGTATTGCACTGCAAATGACAATTTGTTAGAGTTCTCTGGGGCTTCCGTTCCTCGTCTTCTCTCTTTCTCTCTCTCTCTCTCTCTCTCCCTTCCTCCCTCCCCTTCCTCTATCTCTCTTTCTCTCTCTTTACCCACCCCCGAGATCCAGCATGCGCGCCGCTACCACCACCGTTAGCTACCCTACAACTCCCACCCCCCGGTAGCACTGGAAATATTTCAGGAACAGCACTCGGCTCTTGGCACCGTACGTTTCGCGAAAAGAGGAAAATCGCGGGATAGTACGACCGCCGGCGTTGGAATTGCATTCTTTTGTCTCGTTTCTGCATGTAGAACCGCCGCGTGAAAGATTCGTGGGTGGGTGAATGGGAAGATTGTAAGTCGAAGACAAGGGGAGAGAAGACAGGGGGATAGCGGCTAGGGGATGAGGCATTAATACGGGATGGGGCAATATGATAAGGGCGTATTTTAAGGTTCGATGAGCATCGCTTTTCCTTGTTCGCCATGTAACACCCGTATATACCGCATTCCTCCTTTGCCCTCTCAATATCGTCGGATGCAATTGATCGTGAGCCATTTTATATGTCAGAGCGGTAAAAATGTCGCGTTTCCTTCCTTCCTCCCCTCTTCCCTTTTTCCCCGCACGGGTGAGCCGTCGCGACTTGATTCGGCTGGAGCAAAGCGATTTTTCGTGTTGAGAATGAGGTTACAACTTATTACAAGTCGATCTAAAGTACAACGCTTACATCCGTGATTCAACGATGCGAGTGTCCGTTTTGTGACTTTATTTTTTTGCAACTTTTTAAAATAGCAAATTTGACCTTTGGATAATTTATATTATAATGGATGAATTTTCACACACACACATACACACACATTTAGCAAGGCACAAATCTGAAAATAATTTTGTTGAATCATCAAAATAATTATGTAGAGCATTTAAATTGGTTGCTAGAATATCAAAATTTTTGCAACTTTGCTCATTATGCTTGAGCGTATAATTATTTTGATGGTCCAACAAAATTATTTTTAAATCTGTACGTAGCTGAATTTTTAGATACTTTAATAAAAATGATATCTCCGTGTATGTGTATTTGTGTGTGTATATAATGGAATATATAATGAATTATATATTCCATACACGATGTTACAGACCACCCGTACACCTTTTTTAAAATGGCCCAATCAGCAAATAATGTTTTTAAAAATATTTTTTAAAACACTTGAAAAACATTTTAAAAAATGTTACAAATAACAGATTACGTTACCTTTTTGTTAAAAAGAAATGTTTGAAAAAACATTTTTGTAAGGTTTGGAAATTGGTTTATTTTAACGTTAAAAAAAAACTTATTAACGTTTGAAAAACATTGATTTTGTAGGAGTTAGGAAAAAATAATGGAACTGATTTGCGAGATTTAAATTTGGGATCCCTGATTCTCACTCCTAGCTCCTACTTAATATTCTATACTACAACTATTCTACTTATCTCAAAACAATTTCAGTCATCTATAATTTTCCTTATGGTTTTTTTTCTATTTTCCTATATAGAGTTTTAACAAAAAATGTATGTTTTAATATTAAACAAACGGTTTTTAATATTTTAAAGAATAACTATATATTGTTAAAATAAATATTGATTAACATTATACATATTCCAAAATACACATAATAACATTAGATTTGTTCGTGTTGCTTGAAATTTCCAAAAAGGAAAGAGTCAATATAATACAATAATTATGTATGAAAAAAATTTATCCAGTTATTTCAAATCATCAATTTATTATTAAAAAAATTATTTTAAAATATAAATATTGAATTAATATAGAATAAATGTTAAATATTTCTTTAAATCATTGTTTTAATTGAGTAATTAATGTAAAATAAATATTAATGTTGTGAATAAATGCTTTTTCAAATCATTGTAAATTAATAATTAATATAAAATATATATTAAATTAAAATATTGAATAAATGTTAAATAAAGGTTTTTTAAAGGTATATTGGGTAATTTGGGACACATCTTGAGTGTATGTATGTGATTTGTACTCTTCTCTCTTTCTTTCTCTTTTTATTTGTATCTCTCTGTTCTCCTTATTTCAATATTTTGAAGAAAAAATTTCTTGGATACATATTTTTATTTTCACTTTTGGCTAACAAATCTCATACATTCGATAATTACAAACGTAATAATTATCACGTACTTTTGTCATAAAACATACGTAATTCGATTATCCCAGTTTAATAACTCCATTTCACTGAATAATCGCATTAATTGAATATGTTTTTGCTTTATTTCGTTGTGCATATTGCGGCATTTTTATATTGGCGATACACTTTTCATCTCAACATCCTTATTTATTATTTTTGCTTTTTCCCGATTGCGAAAGTCTGTGATTAATGCGTAGTGCCGCTATCAACAAATAAATTCTTTCTCGAATAAATTCTGTTCTCACTCCCTCGCCGACTTTATCTACCCCGACTTCATTCGTTACGCGTGAAATCGAGCATAAGGATTCTTAATGTACTACCTTGACCAGCCGTTTCGTTTGCCGGATTAACCGAAGGTAACGCTCCTAGACAGCCGCCGGGATAGAATCGTACATTTTCGAACTTTAGCTCGTTCCCGCTCTTACGAAGTCAATAAATTGCGAAATAAGACTAGAGAATTTTCTACAAGAATTATCATTTTTTTCACATTATACCATATATTTATTTTATTTAAAAAATTTTTTGTGTTATTATTATGAAATAAATGAATAAATCATAGGTTTTAATTTCTCGTATAACACAAAGCAGTATTAAACTATTCCTACATATGCTTACTAAAATTACGTTTAACAAACAGCATAAAAGATAATAAATAAAAATTTATGTCTAATATTATTGTCATAGTATAAAATACGAAGTTTTTAATCCTCTGTATACACGATTCATGACATGAATAACCTAGTGCATTTCTTTTTTTTGAAAACTAAGCATTCTAATAACAGTTACAACATTTATAATGGTTATAACATTTATATATAATTTTTTTTTAATAAACAACCATACAAGTACCGTAATTTCTAGAGATATTAAAATAAGATGGTATTGAAGAATTTTTTTGTGCTTGTAAAAGTAATAAAGGTAAGAAAGGTTTGAAAATTAATTCTCAAAAGTTTTTTTGGTATTTTAACTTGAAAGTAACGTGTATAAAGAAGGTGAAAAACAATGTGTACAAAGGGTTAAAAATATTCTTGCTCTAAAACTATTCTCGTTTCTATTGATTCCATTACATGGCGTCTAAGCCAAGTTATAATTATTTGATAACTATTTGTTTTTTTATCTAATGAAATATACTTGAATTATGGATTTGAAATAAAAACAGAAGAACAAGAAATCGTTGTGGCATGAAAATATATGTTATATTTTTCAACATCAATCGCTTGTCGCTGTGACGATTAAATTTAAGACCCGCGTATCTCCAAATTTGAGAATTTGCTACCGTTACTTATCTAAAGTAAGAGAGTAATATCGTTTCAACCGAAAATCAAGTTTTGCTAGTAAATTAGGAACCGCAGTATCGTCTAGCGCATTAACAAGCGTGAGATGGTAGAAGTAAACATGTTCATACATGTGAGTTACGTACATACGAGCGTGTTCGTGTATCCGCAACCGTGTAAGCGCATATCCGGCGCAGGATGCGGAGTACATAAAGAGCAGAGGCATGATAATACACGGTATCTTAGAGAAGGGAGTCGGTGAGTTGCGCATACGAGCGAAGCTGACCCCTTGTTGCAAACCGCGATTCCCGTTTCACCCTTCGACCTGTGCGCGCGCTAAGGTGTAATAATCTGAAAGGCCTTTCGCGGTACGTTACCCTCGCAGATAGGCACGAATCGGCGAACCCCAAGAATTTTATTCCGCCTTCATTCTTTGATTGCGCCATTTTCTACAAAGATTAATGTCCTCGTGAGTCTTTAGGTTCATAAATGTCGTGCTCGATCGCGATTCTGAATGAGATAACGACTCTGGGGTAAAATTGTTACAGGCTCTAAAATGGTCCCATTTTTTTTAAAAGAAGACATTTATTGGAAGATTAATTGTTGTATTTACAAGCGATTGGCAAAACATTGATATGGATATTATAAATCAACAACAAATAGTTATGAATTTATTAGATTTATATTTTTTTAAGATTTTAAAATCTTCTTTTCTTCCTTTTTTTCTCTTTTATAAAGCGAATTGCTACTTGTTATGGCCATATTTCATTTAAATTACGCTGCGTTCAATTTAAATTTATGCATATTTTTACTGAAAAAATAAGAACATAGATTAAGAATAAAAATAAGAACAGAACATTATTGTTAACAGTTTAGAATATTGTTTTACTGCCTAAATCAAATTATACATTTTTATTTAACAATTTGCCATGTAAAACTATCTAAAAAACCTACTAGCAATTTTAATGTTTATTCGTTCTTAAAATTAAATTTATAAAAGTGCTTTTTAAACAGCGGACATATACGTATATGTTATATGTTTTGCCGTTTTAAATCAGATAAGGATACGATCCGTAATATATACTGCGTCAATACTATTCTCGAGAGAATACGATTAAAAAGACTCCGCAATTTCTCAAAGAACGTTTCGTTCATACTGTTCACATCCGCAGAGTTGTACATGCTCCCGAGTGTAATTTTACTAACTGGCGGCGAGATGCAAAACGGTAGATCGATTCGTTGGTTGAAATGTGCTCTGTGGATGCTTGTTCCCGGTCCTTTGTGTGGTTCGCAATCATATAGCTTCGCTGCGCAAATAATTATTACATATTGCAACCATTACAATACATTGGACAAATGCGAAGCCCTGACACATATGCTGAAATAAAATTTCAGTGGTCATAAACTACGTTCTGCAACAACACAGATAATGGTGTCGATCGATTCGTGCACGCATTTAATTCTTTAATTAACTGTTGCAAACGATTTTTTATTTATTGAGAGAATTACAACGTGCCCATGAATTGGAACAACGAGTATCGAATGTCTAAAAAACTATATATGTGGATGTAACAAATAAAGGAAAAGTAAAGAGTGTTGAGTTAACGTGTGTTTCAAATTTCGCTTAAAATAACGTCAAAAGAGCTCAAATTTCGTGTTTCCACATGTATATTTCGTTTCGCTTTTAAATGTCGACGGTGAGAATTTTTGTTTAATAGTTTCAACACGAAAAATCTATGAGAGTTGATGTTATACGACTGTTTAGAGTGCTTATCCCTGCACGTGAGTTGGCGAATCGAGGATATTACGATCTAGATTAAATTTTATCAAAATGACATTTTTTGTTGTTGTCGACAACAATTCACTGCAACGACAACGCGCGACACGAATGTAAAAAAAAATTATTGAACGAATAAATGGCTTTACATCCGGATTTCGGGATGAAAGCCATTTAAATACTATTCGGTATTAAAATTGTGTCATAAGTTTTCCTATTTTTTTCTTTTTATTTATCTGTCTCTTGCCATCATCAGACTCCTTATGATGTATATCGCGTTTCTATATGTGCGGAGTATCCTTTTATTTCTATTTTGATTTCCTCAGAGTTAGACATTTTGATGGCTCTTTTATTATTGTTATTGTTAGAATTTATCACTTTATCTTACTAAAGGAATTAATGAAGATACTGTTCCATTTTCATAGTTACAGCTACCATACATTACTGCTGCAAACACCAGATATGCTTATGTATAACGTGACTGGTTCTTGCAGTCAAAAGTTAAAGCAATAAATTCATTACCCTATTTTCATCGAATATGATTTAAATAACATCTTATACATACACATTATTCTCTGGATACTAAGTTATGTATGTTTAATTAACTTGAACTTCTCTGTTTCTCATATCCAAAGTTTTAATTAATCTTGATTACCTGCGGAAATCGATTAATATTAAAAGGATTGCGGTTGACGTTTTAATTTAAAAAAAATTTTGACCTATAATTTTGATGAGTACCGTAAAAGATCTGAATTTGTAATACACTAAGTTCTTTAATCTTACTAGAAATTACAAAATATTAAACAAACTTCTCCGATTTCTATTTAGAGAAAAATTACGAGCACAATCTTTTTTCAATGTTTTATATAATATTAAATCGATAAGTTTTTGTATCATTTACTCATCAAAAAGATCTTTCAATTTATTCTTAACGTTAAGCGGATGTAATAATTATATGAAAAAAATTATTATTCGCGACCGAACGAATCAAGGATGTTATCGAAAACAATTTCTTTTGGTTGGCGGTATAATGAGCGACCGCTTATGGTCTGGTCATCATTACGGAGATTGAATGCAACAACATCCCAGATTTAATTTGAGCGAGCACGAACTTTCACCGAGCACTGCGGATCTTTCTTCCGCGAAATTGAAAAGTCAGCCAACCAATGCGGTTCGGAACTTTGGTGGATTCGGCGGTTCTCTAATTATAGTGGTCGTTAGTCTCAGCGAATCCGACGTTGATTTCATTTCTAACTTTTGTCGCCGTACTTTTTCGTATCTGACCTTATCCCCGGCCGCCTTTCAATCTTTCTCGTCGTGTCTTCATTTCAGCTCCTTGAGTTTTCGCAATATTCGTCGTGCCAGCACGTATAAACCATATTTTTCTATTTTTAAAGAATTTCTCGCAAGTCACTATAAAGATTAAGCTTTTAAATCCTTGCCACATAATTTTCTTAATGAAGAAACGTTCTTTACTACGTTACATCATTAGCAACTTGCGATTATTAATAATTAAAGCGATTTTTAATAAGTAATTGCCTTGTTATGTATATATACATATATATATACATATATAATTTGTTTATAATATATAATAGTAGTATTGAATAATATTTGAAATGTTTGAAACAGATATTTTATGCAAAAAATATATATAGTTTCAATGCTTTTATAATAAAAATAAAGAAAATGAGAAATAATATCGTACGCTCTTTTAATTGAATTGCAATCATAATTAATCTAAATTATTTAATATATTATTTATAAAATAAATAAAATATAATCGAAAAAGTTCAATTTTAAGAGAGAGAAAACCAAAATAAAAACGACACATACATATATATATATACCAGTGTGTGTGTATATATATATAATTAGGTTATTACTTTAATTAACCATTACTCTATGAACAAGATATTTTGTGTCCGATTGATTTTTATCCACGGAAGTTTCTTGAAATTTCAAAGACAATTAAATTATACTTACATTTTTTCTAAAATGAAGTACCAGACATTTGTCATTTTTCCAGAAACTTGAAAATTTGTTCATGAATGTTTAGAGATTTTTTTAATTACCTTAAGTAGATAAAAAAATGGTCGAACTCGAAGTATGTTTGTTGAGATGAAGTACTGTTCTTCACATTATATTGTAAGGGTTAAATTATTCAGTTGTAGTTAAGCAATTGTGAAAATAGTAATTCAGCCAAAATATAGTTAATTATAAAAACAGAAGTTAAATATAAAATACCAAAATTGCTTGCAAAATTGTTTTTAATTAAATCACGTAATCACGGTTAGATTAAATTCTAGAACATTTTTTTATTGATAGCAGGTGCTGAAACAATAGCTTACGATCTTTCGAGTTAGGAGAGCATTCGTCAAAGCGCGTAGGTTCTAATTATCGTGACAAAAATACTTTAAACAAAAAAGAAAAAGAAGATTCGTTTATTCGGCACGCCGCCGTTTTCGTACTGCAGACAGACGCGTCACACTCGACGCGCAATAAATCCACATTTAATTTAAATATAGATTGAAGTAATTTCCAGCGGTCGCCGCGGTCAGAGCGGGGTATCGACACTGGCGAATGGATATTTTTCGACAGTAAACGCACGCGCAGGTAGCAACGCGGGCCAGGGAAGTTGGAATTCGACGTCCCCGTACGGCAAGTTTCGGCAACGAGTTAAATACACTTTCGCGATAGTTTACCATGCGCTACCGCCGCCGTTGGCTGCAGCGCGTTCGCGATGCACCGCTGCTATGCATGCAACGCGCGATGCATCGCGGCGTCCCCGTGTAGCGCGAATAAGCCGAAAACTTCCATCGCCCAAAGATTTCCAGGGGGAGGCCTCCGGGCGAACTTTATCCTTCAAGCGCCTCCGCGGCAGCCAAACCTCGATTCTATCCGGTGATGTTAACCACACGCCCTAGTATCGCGCAGCTTCCTTTCTCATTTCACGATCAGAGAGTTCTCTTGATGTCTCATTCGCTTGCTTGACAGTCGCGTCAATATCCCTTGTGAACAGACGTGTCGAGAAAACCAAAACCGATAATCCAATACACGATATATTTTTATCATTTTAAATTGAATATTACAAATTTAAAATTATTATATACAAACTGTGTCATATTATACTCAGCAATTTTATATAAATAATTATCTGCGAAATAGAAATATATTAGGATTTTGCCTGACTCTTTGCGTGTACTTATATATTCATGCAATTTAGAAGGGAAGAATCTTCGAAACGTTTAGCAATTGGCAGCGAGAAATCGATCCTATATCGAAATCCTATATAGAAACGAAGTCGATGTAATGAAAATGAGTTGCCTCAGCAAACCGCAAAGCCAGGATTACATCCGCGTAAAGTTTTGTTAAGTGTTTGGTGAGATTATCGAGAAATCTTTTATCAGGAGCTACATCCAACTAACAAAACGGTGAATTCGAACAAATATATCGCCTAATTAGAAAAGAATTGAACGAAAACGATCAACACTAATTAGGATTAAGCAAATGGGTTATTTTCCGCCGTGGTCCGCTTGATACAAGCTCTAGAGGAGAAAAAAAAATAGTAGTGAAACGAATATAATCGATAAAAGTCTAGTACATTCTGTGTACAAGAACGTTTTAGAATATTTTTTATTAAAAATCTAAAATTATTAATTAAAGAATTTTTTAATTAACATGTAGAAAATAATAAATATTGTTCACAAAAATAATTAAAAATATTGTTCAAAGCAACGGTCATATCATATTTTTACTTCAAATTAAAAATTATATAAAAAATTTTTCATTAATTTTACATCTATAAAAATGGTGATCTTTTCATTTTTACGTGTTTAAGGGTTAATCGTGCAAACCCGTTATGTGTGGTTCAATAATATAAAGCAAAAATTATGTATAGATTTGAGTAATCGAAAATTCGATGACAAAGTTGTCATTATGCTGAAAGCATTCAACTGAGCAAAGCATTACGTATAAAGCCAATTAATTCCGGACGCAGAATGTCGATTTTCATGCGGGAATTTCTCCATGTTGCAAAACACGTCAGTGTTAATTGCGGCAATAAATTAATTTCTGGTAGTTTGCTGTTCATTTGAAACGGGAAACTCGTCAATGAACGCGACGAAGTTGGGATACGAAGGAACGCTCTCAGAGCTCAACCTTCATTTTACAGTTCCTCTGAGACTAACGTATAAATTTTTTAATTGTATTAATCATTATCAGCAGTAATATGTGTCCTCTGCCATCTTTACAGTGATAGATATTATAGAAAAAAATATCAGATAATATATTTTGTTGTGTCTTTCATGCTTTATATAAATTATTGATTTTATTAATTATAGAAGACACAATAAGTTTACATGATACTTTAGTTTTCAACCAACGAAAAGATTAATAGCTTTTCAATTTCGATCTGTTCAAAACGACAAGATGACTCAAATGAAGGACGGACGATAAATTGTTCTTCGACTTCTTTATGACGTGATATAATTGTCTCTGCTGTAAGAAGGTGACATCGATTTAAAAACAATTGGAAATGTCAGACGTCGAGGAATAAAAAAGAAGAATCAAGATAGTGCTTGACAGCACCGCTTTATCGATCCTTAGTGTCATTATCCACTAGCAAGCTTGGAACAAGAAATATTAAAGGCATTATGACAAAAATAATATTTCATTGATTCCACATGTTTATCGGGTTAAAAATTTTATAATAAATGAAAGGCATTGCAACACGTTAAATTGCAGTTTAGCAGCTATTTATGACAGAAATAAATTTGTCGACATTTGAATTAATAGATATTTAGTGTGACAACTTTATGCAAAAGCGACATGATTCCTTTATGTTAATCTACACACATGCACGCACACACAAAATAAAGTAAAATTACAATTCTCTATAAAAATCTAACGTATCAAAAAAATGTTACAGCAAATATTACTATTTCTTGAACTTTTTGTAATAAAATATTTTATATAATAATAATTAATTCAACAAATATTTTATTTTATGATAAAATCAGACATTAATTAGAATTAATCGGAATATCGTTCTTTACATTTTTTTAAATGCTATTAGCGCGAAGCATATTTGAAATAAGTTTTTGTTGTTTTTATTGTAAATGTAACTGTAAATGTAATTGTGCGTCTAACCAATGTTTATAAAGACTCTAAAAAATGTCCGATACGAGAAAAAAACGTTCACGAATCAGATCGAACAAATATTCCCGTGTATCATAAATGTTATTTTTAAAGCAACACAATTTTTCGTTCGTTAGCGGACGTAATTTGTTCTCGTCACAATCAAGAATTCCGAGAATTTCGTGGTGCGTAGTTTGCCATACAGTTTCGACCATTGTTATGATGATCCGAGCTGGCAACTACAGAGAACTACTACAGAGAGCGAATTGCAAGAAAAAGAAATATACGATGAGAAGTTATTGGCGAATATAACCAGTTGAGCGGTTTTATCAAGTCCTCCATCGATCTTGATACCGCATCAATGACCGCAATGAAGGAATCGAAACAAAAGAAAAAAAGGGAGGGCAAATATTTAAGTTCAAGAAACCTTCGATGATCTGTAGATAGAAATTGTTGACTGCGCAGTTTATCGATGGATTCATAATAATTATAGAATAGTAAATAAATTTTATAATATGTTGCAAATATTACTTGTAAAACTCTAAATGGGATTTATTTCTTAAACTGTTCTTTCAACATTCAGACTTTCATGGAGTAGTATTATAAGGATTTCTAAAGTTTTACAAATTTTACTGTAATTTAAAAAATTGTATGAATGTTTCTTGAAATTAAAGTATACTTTTATAAAAGAATCATGTCGCTTTAATGTATAATATTTAACTGTCAAGAAACGTCTACTTTATGAGTAGCTCCATAAAACTGAAACTTTTCAAATACGGTATTTCATATGCAATGATCTAATATAAGTACCAGTTTTCTTGCTTGCCAATATTTATCGATGTAAAAGTAAAGGAAGATTTTATTGCGATAAGAATATTTAATTTCAATACAGTTTGTACTTTTATATTTACACACAAAATTATATATGTTAATTTGATAACATAAAGTTATCAAATTAATAAACAATTTTACTGCAGTATAAAAATTTCGCTATATACAGATCAAAAAATAACTTTATGTTGGACTATTAAGATAATTATGTAGGACGCTCAAGCATAATTTTGCTGTAAAATTTTTGACATCTTATAACGAGCTTAAACGTCCAATATGATTTTTTAAATGGTTCAACATAATTATTTTCAGATTTGTATTTCAGTAAAATTTTACTTTCCGTGTGCAGTCGTAGAATTAAAATTATAAATAATAAATCTTTCTCTCTTTCTTTCTCTCATTTTTGAAAAGAAATAATTTGGAATATGACAGGCCTTGTATCGCTCTTTCTCTCAATTAATTTCATATTTTAGTCTATCGCTGTGTAGCGCTTAATCGTTTGTAACTTGAAAAACCGTCTGTTGCGATTATAAATCGCATTCTGGATTGGACATGGATGGTCGAGGAGATGCATTGGTGCCTGTAACGTCGATATCGAGGCCGTTGTAAGCTGTGATATAGTGTTGTTACATCGACCGCAGAACCGCATCGAACCCCATAATGGACGTCTAATCGCATTGCTATATGCTAATGAACTCTTGTATTTTGGTAAAAAGAATTCAGTGAAAATCCTACGAGAAATTCGTTGTATAAGCCGTGATTGAGAATTTTTCTATAATTTGATATACGCGTTTTTCTTATCTAAACATATAATAATATATACAGGTTGTAAAAATATAATTTCTTGGGGATGAAAATGGTTGATAAAATATTGACATAATATTATGATTGATATATTGAATCAAACTGATACAATAAATACATAAATGTATAAGTTATAACAGATAAACATCCATGGCGCAATATCATACGAATAAATTAACCTAGCGAAAGTTTTGGTATTTAAAATGAATACTTTAAATGAATTTCTATAGCTTTTCAATTCAGCAAACATTTTTCATCTTTTTGTATCTATTTAGAAAAAAATTAATCTGCTATCTGAACAACTTGCCAGTGATAATAACATCGATAATTGAACGAGAATGTTGGTATTGAACGTTGGCAGCATAATACTACTTTTGTACATGCAGTTTCAACAGGCATCGTTATGCAGTAAATTTTTAATAAATTTTGTTGAATCGACTTAAGTATAGTTCAACGTGAGAACATAGGTTTTTATTGAAAATATTAAGATTTAATCTAAAAATGAAAAGGTTTTATTATCGGAACGCGCGAAAAACGCACTTCGGTTTTTCCATGACATGTCACGAAAAAAAAAGAACGATTCTTCAAAAGCGGATCGTTCGTTGCTGTTGCAACGTTTTACAATAAACTCGTAAAAAAATTTCCGAGCAGCGCTACGATTTTATGTTTTTTTTTTTACTACGAGGGATGGAGATCGATATTCCTATCTTTTTTATGTATATTCTTGTTTCGGAGGTCGGATCTCACCGGCTTTTTAAATGCCGGAACTGTAGGTTTACGAAGAAAGCGAGAAATAGCCAACAAAATATTTATATTGAAAATATGGAAAATATCGATGTGTTGTCGGAAAACGGAGGGAAAACGGGAACGCGAGGATTACTCGGGGCTGCTTTACGGGGTAAATATCTACATAATAACTTTATTACTGGAAAGATCGATTTAAATCACGCTTTGCATGACAAATATTTTTCAAGCCGTTTGCCCGTTAAATATTCTGGTTGTCAAAGATCGGATTTATCCCGCTCGAATATTCTCGCGGAAATGCACCGGTAAATATTCGCGTGCGCAAGCAGGTAAGAAAATAGCGCGGAAGGAGGACAGGGACAGGGGAGGGAGGTAGGGAATTCTGCTTTGCATTCATAATTTTCCTGAAATTAAGACCACGTCGCGACAGTCGCGTCTCAAATTGTCAAGATTCTTCTACGTGCTGCTCTTTAATCACGCCTGAGCGGAGATGCTAGCGGGAATCCTATTGCGCTGCCGTAACAATGGCGCAGAGTGATAATAATAAATATTCCGGGAGATATCGTGCGCGCGCGCTCGCGCGCGTTATCCGCCGAGTTACGAAGCGCAATTTTTTATTTTAATTACGGGAACAAGCGTTACCGCCCGCTGGGTTTCATTAGAAATTCGCTCCATTAAACCGACTGCGCGCGCTTCCTTTCTACAGCCAAGTTGCAGTTGTACACGCTCGATCGTTCTGTAAATTACTAATAATTGCTTGCCTAGTATACAACTACATACACACACATCTATATTCAATTATTTATGTATATTTTATTCAACAGCAATTTTTTTTTATTTAGAAAAATTAGTTTTAATAATTAAAAAAAATCTCTCAGAATTTATCTTAATCGTAACATTATGCAGAATATTTTTTTTTTATGATGAAAATATGCAAAAATGTTATTTGTCGTTAAATTAAATTTCTGCGATTTTATATAGAAATCGCGACCGAATAGATTACATCGAACGTCATTCGGATGCAAGAAATTAGGGATAATGCAACTTGGAATCCGCGCATTTTAATTCTGTGCAAACATCATGGCCTTTCTGCCGTTACATACCGCGTAACCCATTTATATCACGCCGACGTTCGCTCGACGTGGCCGAAACAATTCGTTACACTTGAAATCAATTAGCGCGAAGTGCTGGTAAGTGGGTGAAAGGTCTTACGGCTCCAAAGCGGTAGGGAGAAAGAGAGAGAGAGAGGGAGAGAAAGAAGGCAGAGTCGCTCCAGTTTGAGAAATGACTCTACCATTGCGTGGTCCATCTTCCTTTCTCTGTCTCTTTCTTTTTCTGTCACGCGCATCGCTCTCTTTCCCCTTTTCGTATTTCCGCTATTCGCTATATCTCTGCTTCTGTATCCATTTTTGTTTCTACGTTTCATCCTGTCTTCCCTTCGTCCGTTTCTCTTTGTCTTTTCGCCGCACGCCTATGGTATGTTTGTCTCTTCTCTCTTCTGTTCTTTTCAACTAATGGAAGCTCACGCGAGAAGATTAAACGCGGTTAGAAGATGTAACCTTACGGCACTTTCGCGGTGGTGAGAGACCGCAACTAAATCGCAGTAACTACATTTGCGAGCACTTATTGTGTTTTTCGGTTCTCACTCGCGCCTTGCCTTGCTGTTTGCGCAGCTCGAGAAATGGACAAGACCGTCTTCGGATTTTATGGGGCTCCGACGATCCCATTTTGCAAGACCTCGCGGCTCGGTCATTTTGAACATTTTCATTTAATGTTCTATTTTCTGTCTTAGCAAATTAAACAAATATTAAAAACAAATTAAAGCTAACTTTGTTTTACAAGTATATAACAGAAATTCAAATTCTTTGTTAGAAAAAAACAAAATTCTTTGTTAGAAATTTAAATTTTTATATAAATAGGAGAGAGTGCAAATCGGATCTTTTGAATTTAAATAAATATGGTTTAGATTTGATTTTTTTCAGAACATCTGACAACAGTTTGACAGTTGCCCAAATCGGACCTCTTACTTTTGAGTGATTGCCCACACCGCTGATTGAATAATTCAATATAAAATTTTCTAATTGGTGGTACACTAGAAAATTTCTAGGCCGATGTGAGTGGATGTGCGCCTGAAAAAAACAAAACTGATTATATTAGATCGGAACCACAATCTAGTCATAGTGGCGATCGACCGACCAGATTTAATCCTAGAAATATTTTAGTGGACTATTATGAGTTATCAGATTCGAAATAAATTGAATTTATTAATTGATTTCAAATCTAATTATTTGAATTTTTACGAATTTTTTTTCTCGATAAAATTTGTATTTTCAATTCAATTGTTTGTTTTTTTCAATATCAAAAAAATATATTAAAATCTAGAAAAAACCAAAAATTCTATTAAAAATCGATAAAAATATAAGGGTCTGATTTGGAACAGGAGACAGTTCGATTTGAAATCAGTGATTCCAAATTGAACCGGAAACAGCATATTTCTATTTTCTTATATAGTTCAATACAGGTGAGAGATACATTAAAATGATCTGGAGCAAAAATGAAGGGAATTTAATTAGCTTTCCAACAGTACCTTTATTTTAATGATTAGACTTCATTTGCGCCTTATAAAGAGCAAAAACTGCAAATAGGTCCGATTTACCCCACTCTCCCCTATAATAAATTTCAGAGTAGTAATATTAATAATAATTCTCTAAATAGGCAATCGTAAAATGATAATAATATAACAAAAACATTTATAAGAAGTAGAACACAGTATCTCTCTCTTATGCAATTTTTTTCTGTAAGTTTTTCAGCTGTAATCAAAATTTTTCGAAATATTAAATGAAAACATTCTCTACAATATTTGTTTTTCGAAGTTGCAGCAAATTGAAACTGGTAGAGAGAAATGCAAAAAATTAAATTATGGCACTTAACATAAGTTTTTTTTATATACAGTTTTTGCAAAATTCATATTATATTCGGAAAATGACGTTTTTGCAACGTCGAAAATGGATTAATGTTGACGAAGCGGAAAGCAAGCTGTGTCGATGCATTCGCCAATGTGGGGAGGAGAAAATGTTGGTACACGCGCGTAGAGGTATAAACACGCCCTAAGAGTGGAATCCGCGAGTATCCTATGTGCACGTTTTCGGAAGTTAAACAACGCATGGAATTACGGCGCGGAATGCGATATCCGGGGTAGCGCAGCCTCATTAGCGCATTACTGCAATTAGATGTCTATTACAGATCGACGCGATCAACGGCCACGCTCTCGTAATACAGACACATACAGACACACGTACACGGACGATTGTACGGCCGTATGCGCGATCGATGACTTCGCGAAGGGAAATATTTCGCGGCATGCGTCCGTCGGTATGCGCGAATATACGTCAATATGGGTGCGATATACGTCGGTATGCGCTGGCATAATATGTCGACAAATGCTCGCGAATATATATGCTGACACGAGCGGTCGGTGACAAGCGCGACGAAATGGCTCTCGGACCCTTTGAGAATGTTTTTATGGTCAAGCCTTAGTGCGAAGGACGAGAAATGGACATGAATTTGTTATGTATTCTGGGTCACGTATCTCCCGAGAGTACTAAACCAATGTGCGTGATGTTAAGCGGATCGAATGGTTTAAGAATTCAGCGGCTCTAATGTGAGTTGAGCGACAGATTTGCTTTGTGCACATTCGTGATAATTATTTATAATACCGTGGAAACAAATTTCTATCGATTTCACTGAAACATTATATTTAAGGGATGCTAGACAAACTCTAAGATTACACTGGAACTTTTGGTAATAATTGTCAGTAAAAACTATCAAGCGGAAAAAAATGTTAGTTAACAATTAAAGTTCTGATTATTAAGAATTATTTTAATTAAACACACATAATTGTTAATGTAATGATTGTTGAAAGAATTTAATATTCTATTTAATAGCTAATTCAATAGCAACACAATTGCTTCTCATTGCAAAAATAAAGTACATCATACTCTATACATCTTTAATGACAATCCTGCTTTCTGAAGACACGTAGTAACGATGTTCTTCATTTTTCTAAGTTAAAAATTCTAACGAACTTTAGGTTTCCGCTAAGTTAAGGCAAGAGTACGTAAAAGCTCGACTCAACTCCACGAGTTTCATTCTTCCCATGTATTTTTAAGGCTACAACACACGGTGAAACATTTGCAACTTTCATGTATTATGTACCTTTTTGATACTACGTACTAAATTGAAAATTTAGCGCAACGGAATTTTTTAAATAAAAATACAATTTAGGATTATAAATTTAGGATTATAAATATTGATGTAAGTAAAAGACTTGCAGCGTAGTCGAATAGAAAATGCAAAATTGACGATTTTGTAATTTGCAATTACAAGCGAGTTTTTTAATTCATCGTTTGATCAATCACATTTGCACAAATGCAGCTTTTACAGAGTAAAGTTGCATTTGCGCATAATGCGATTGATTAATCGATGAATTAAAAAAACTCACCTTACGTTATATCTAGAGGTATGCACTGAGAAAAAAAATTTGTTGACTTAAAAAAATATTAGTTCATTCAACTAAATGCGGCGGTCACGGGCTGTCAAGCAAATATTTGTTAATTCAAAGAAATGTCATTTCGAGAAACTACAGATATTCATTCGAATTACTACCGTGTATTTGACTCAAATAAATTAACATTTGAACTAAGTAATTCATATGCAACTAAACGTATTTAGTTCAGTTAACAGTTTTTTTTTCTCAGTGTGCGAATAATTTGAATTTGAATCGAACTATCACAGCGTATTCGATTCGTTCGTTTTCGAATCTGAAAGATTTGTATCATTTTATTTTATAGAACAAAATTTGAAATTGCTCCATTATATTTTTCTAATGAAGAGCGTTAAAGTACTATCATTTCGATAGTAATATTGCAATTTGTATGATATGTATTCAATGCTCATTTATTATTATAATATCTTCAAACTGTCTATAGTATCTATTATAAATTTTTACTCAGCATATCATTTTTGTTATTATAATACTTCCTAAAATTCTTGCAATTAATTTTCTCGTTTATTAAAGAAATCTGTAACGTCATTCAAAATACTTTATTATGTTTTAAATTAGCATATAATATAAATCCGAGAAAATTTGATTCAATTTCGATTTAACCGCAAGTATTTAATCTGCACATCTCTAGTTATATCGTAATTTTTTCCAGACGAATAAATTTCTTAAATTCTTTTTTTTTATTAACTCACAATAATTAGATTAACAAGTAATTTGACACAAATCGGATAAAAAAATCGTTGTTATTATTTATATAAATTTAGAATGACGAATTTTTATTATGCTTCAAGATTATTACACGTTTTTAGAGGATTGTAATAACTATTTTACTTCTTCTCGCTTACATGTGGGATAAAAATCACATAAACGCGTAGCGGGATTTGATAGGACAGCATTAACCATTATCTGCCACCAGTCGTGACACGCAGCTTGGCGTTTTAAACGAGCAAATTGTTTGCGCGTTTTGTAATAAAGTTTGCGCGCGAAATAGCCTCGCAAATTTTCCGTTAGCGCCGTTTTCGAGACTGCTGGAAACGGAACGATACTTTTAGGCATTACGATATGGGACAATTGTGCTGGCAGGTTGACAGCGAATAAATCGACGTCGAAATGTTTTCAATATGTAACGGAGAACACGAAACATTTTAAGCGAGAGAGGAGGCGACGTTGCGCTGCATTCTGGCATGAGCATGCACCCACGTTTTGACGAATTTATGTCGCAATCAATTAAATTGATGTTTCGCATCTTGCGTAATCTCGTAATACTACGACAGAACATTTAACTTGCCGCGAGGCATCAACGTCACTTTAATTGTCGTTCGCCTCGGTTCGTTTTTTTAATTATTCTGTTAGACACGCGGATTTTAAAACTCAATTTTGGATAAACGTCGATGAAAATTCGTTTTATGCCCTGCGATATTCCTGTTTTACAGAAACACGCGCTCAATCGTGTTTTACTTTTGATAAAATAGATTCGTTTCGTCCGTGTGCTACATTCATTTTTGCACGATATCTGCAGTAGAAAGCAAAATAGATTCTCCATTTTTTCAAATAAATATCAAATTACTAAAAAATAAACAATGTATTTCAAAGTCCATCTTACAGTAATAACTTTTATAAAAAATGGCTAGACTATCAACCGTTCTTGTGTCAATTATTCATCATTTGATTTACTTAACCCGTTATAAGTCATCAGGGGTCCAAAAGACCCCACGCGAACTTTTATAAATAAAATTCAATATTTTTTTAAGAAAAAAAATGTATTTACCCTGTTTTGCGTCTTATAACTCATCTCTTAGATTTTTGTTAAAATTGAGCACTTCAAACTTCAAAATAAATGTACTTTTTTCAAAACCTTCTATGAAACTAATTTTTATCTGAAAGTATATTATCTTGAGAATACACCCCTAAATTTTTATTGAATTATCTCAAAAATTAAAAATTTTATGAATATTTTTGTAAAAAAAGTCAAATTTTGCAGTTTTTTATTTGAATTTTTTCATTTTGTTAAATTCTAATTAAAAAAAATTATTGGTTAATAAAGAACAGACCTCAAGATATGTCCAGTAAAATTTTTGCGACGAAATATCAAAAAGCTGGCAAATGGCGACTGATTTTGTGCAGGGGGTCCAATGGACCCCATGTGACCGTTATGTTATTATTTGAAAGTGTGACCTCAACGGGTTAAAATGCTTAACAGTTCGCGTATCACGATTCCGTGGTAAGAAATAATTAATTTCATCCTCAGTAGGAAAGTCTGAGGTACGACAAGATATTCTTCTTCGCAGCTTTTTCGACCGCGTTAATAGCGCGACATATTGTCATCTTTATAGCGTGTCGGGACAGGCTTAGCCGCGAGCAAGCCGCGAAAATCTAATCGATCTACGACAGCTGCCGCCCGTAAAAAGGCAAGAGATCGTCTCGAAAAGAAGAACGGAAGTTTTCGGCGTTTTCTTTCGGCCGGGACGATCGTTAAGCTCGGAGGCGGCGCTAATGCCGGCGCCGGCCGTGCCGGGAAAGGAAAACTGCATTCCCGCGCGCCGCGCTTAATTTGCACCGTTTACCTCTCGGGCTGCTCGTTTTTTTCGCCGTCCCGCACGAACGCCTCTTGTTCTCCCTTTCTCTCTCTCTCTCTCTCTCTCTCTCCGTCTCTCTATCCCTCGCCTTTTCCCATCTCCCTTTCTTTCTCTTTCTCTCTCTTTATGTTGGCTCGGCTCGTGAACTTAGGCACCGGGAAAACTTAATCCTCCTCGCCCTTTTCGCATCACGCGGCTTCTCCCCGCCGTTCATCAGCGGCCTTCCTCTGGATTTATTCCAGGTAAACTTGTTGGCCGATAAATATTTTCTTGTACCAAATTACCTCCGTCGCAGCCACGACGTCGTATAATGCAGAATGGTGCGTTAATAGCCCCGTAACCCTGTGTTTTCTTTACTCTTTAGTTAAATCTGGATGCACTTTCGGTCGCGCTATTATTAGACGAAATTTTGAATTTCAAGATATGAACGCGGAAGACGTCTATTAAATTTTCATTTGTGTAAGCAGAATATTTTGAAGCATGTCGAGTATGTTACGTAAATTCCATTTTATGAATGCGTCTACGCACACCAATGACATATTTGCAATTACACTGAGAGAAAAAATTGTAGTGATGGCAACTATAAGGGGACAATACAAATTTTGTTAATATAATTATAATATATAGTTAAGTGAACTATATTGTTATTGCAACCAAGTTAATGGTTAAGAGAATCAATGAAAAAGTAAAAATAGTTGTAATATACTACATAATATAGTAATAACAACTATTTTTTATTGGTTTTCTTAATCATGAAATTAGTTGTAATAACTATAGTACACTGAGAGAAAAAATTGTGGTAACAACTATAAGGGGACAACCATACAAATTTTGTTAATATAATTATAATAGTTAAGTGAATTATATTACAGTTATTGCAACTAAGTTTATGGTTAAGAAAACTAATAAAAAATAAATATATATAAAATGTATATAAAATCACACAAGTAAATATAAAGGCAATAAGATCCAGCTATGACCGTAA
>QKQZ01012350.1:0-23289 GCA_003595255.1 Solenopsis fugax | reverse complement strand
ATGTTAAATAAATATTTAATAAATATTATTGTTATAATATTATTGTTATAATGAATTGTACAATGAATAATTAATATTAAATAAATATTAAAAAAACGTTTAAAAAATATTGTGTGCTGATTGGGTAAATATACTAAACAAATTTTGGAAATTAAATTTTTTAGAACTTTTTCCATCAAACGTTCAAAGATCGCAGGAGCATTACATAACCCGAAATGCATGACAGTAAACTGCCAAAATCCGTTTCCAATAGAAAAAGCTGTTTTCTCTTTAGCCTCAGAAGAAATTTTCACCTGCCAATATCCACTCTTAAGATCCAAAGTTGCAAACCACAAATTCCCTTACAATTGATCTAAAATGTCATCGATCCTAGGAAGAGGAAAAGAATTTTTAATCGTCACAGCATTTTATTTCATATGATCCACGCAAAAACGAATGGAACCATCCTTTTTTCTTACCATTATCGCCAGTGAGATTCTTCTATAACTCCTTGCAATTTCATTTCTTCAAAAATCTTTTTCACTTTCCCACGCATAACTTGAGGAATACGTCGTGGAATCGGTTTAATAGGACGAGAATCACTTAAATTAATTCGCTGCCCAACAACATCACAATTCCCTGCGACGATGTTTTCTGAAAACATCCTGAAAATCTCAAAAATTTAAAGAAATCTTCCTTCTGAGAAGAAACAACAAGTTCTTCTGCCCATTTTGAAAATATTTCCTCAAGAAAGTAAGGAATCCGCTTCGGAATAACCTCCATACAAGAACAGGTCAATTGAAGAGGACATATGCTGCCCCTGACCCTCAAAAGCATCCGAAAGACCATTCTTCGAAGGGAAGTCATCTCCGAGCAAACAATGCTCCTCCATATCCATGACGAACATTGGCATTTCTAACGAAAACTTTCCTAAAAGCAATGTTCAATGCCAATTAAGAGCCAATCACAAGGTCTTCGTGTGTTAATCCATGTATTATTCTTTGAAATAAACAAACGTTTCGGTCCCTAGGATTTGGACCATCCTCAGTGTAACAATAAATACGTTTCGTCAAAAATCTACGAATCAGATACATATAACCGATCAAAATGCTGTTAACAAATTGAGTATCGCATTACATACAATTAGTTGATAGTGTTCATTATCCCGCTAGTTGCTCGTCCTCCCTTCACAGAATGCTCATCCATCTCAGTTATCAAACCACGATATTCTCTGTAATTATTTAAACTTTGGAAGCACTTAAGATGTGATGTTTACATCAATAATCAACTGAGACTTACAATCGGAATTCGGTAACGAGCGCGCGAAGTGAACTGTACGGAGAACGAAATACGTCTGAGCGTGTAGGCAATATGAATATTATTATGTACAACGAGAGGTCAAAATTGAGAATAAAGGTGGAAGCATCACTTCTTAGTAAACAATGAGATGTATATCGGATCTAATAGTTCGGTGTCGGTTTGTAAATTTAATGCTCGTTTTTGTTTACTGATAAAAATCATTTCAGAGATAAGTCTTTTATTTAAAATCGTTTCTTCATCTAAAATTTCAACTGCATCCCAATCAAAATTGTAGGACATAGATATTCTATGTTCTGTGATGATAGATGTCTGGATCGTATTTCTGTTAATATGATTTCTGTGTTCATTTATTCTAGTTTTTAGAAGTCTCCCTGTCTGCCCAACGTATGATGCCTCACAGTCTTTACAATTGATCTTATACACCACATTAGAATGTAAATTTGGTGGTAATTTGTCTTTCTGTGCTCTAATGTATTTGTTCAATTTATTAAGGCCCGTGTACGCTATGCTTATTGTAAGATCGTTTTTGAAAAAATATTTAAATTTATTCGATACCCTGTTAACATACAATATAGTGAAATATGATATCTTTTTGTTGTCAAGTTCCGTTTCATTATTATCCTGTGTATTGTTGACAGATTTAAATTTATTAAATAGTCTCTTTTTAATGGACTATTAGAAAGAGACTATTTAATAAATTTAAATCTGTCTATTTAAATCTGACTATTTAATAAATTATAATTATCTTAATTTATTTCCTTGGAGCATACCTAATTTTTTATTTATTTTTCTAAAGGCATTTTTACCAAAACTCTTGATTTAATAGGAACCATTTTCCCCGAAGGATACTTCAATCTGCAATTTCCTAATGCTAAACCATTTTCTTTCGAACTAATAAATTTCTAATTGACAATAGAAACATCTAAGCTCGTATCAATCTTAAATAAACATCTTTTTTCATTTAAAATTCTCCAATAACAAAAACATTTTTCCAAAACTCTAATTCTATTAGTTTTATGATTAATAAAATTCCTTTTTAAAGAAACTGGGGTCTGTTTCTCAACTGTCCAATCCGCCCTGAAGAGTTCGACATAATTTAGTTTTCCTTTGCTTGAGCATTTTCCGAACATTGTGAACAGAAATGTCCCTCTTTTCCACACTTCCAACATTCTTTTTTATAAAACTTAATTAGATTTTTTTCTCTTCTCGAAAATTTCTTTTCTCCACAGAACTTCCTTTAACTCCTTTTTTATTTCCATAAAATTTAAAATTTTTTTTCTCAAAACAATTTTCTCGTATAATTTTAATTGCTCTAACCCTTTTTATTGCGGTTTTTAAAGAAGTAAAATCTCCCCTTCGAGTTGAAGCGTACTTTTTATGTAACTATCATAAAGAGCTGAAACAAATTACGCGCACGCAATTTTGTCGCGAACTACATAAGAACATTCCGGGTAAGCTAAATGGGAAAGTCTTTCCAAATCTAAGCCAAAAGAAGCTATGTCTTCCCCAAATTTTTGTTTTCTATTAGTAAATTAAGTATAAAAAGTATGAGAAAGACAACTTTCTCCAAATCGTAATTCTAATTTTGATTTTAATTCTTCGAATCCTAAATTTTCAATTTCCTGTACATTCCAAAACAGAGCGTGCTTTCTTTCTCAAACAAGAAACTAAAGCTACTGTTTTCGCATGTTCGTCCCATTCGTTTGCACTAGCAATAAAATTAAATTGCGAAAAAAATTTGAGTAGCGGGACACTTCCGTCGAAAACATCCGGTTTTAATTTAAAACCCAATTGTTCTTTTAAAACGTTAGTACTGCTTTCGTTATTAGCTACGTCTTGCGGATTATTAATAGAAAGACTTAGCTGTGTTTTTCGGAGACGTTGTAGCTCTTCATTGTCGTTGTTGAAGAGAAGATCGTTCCTCATGCATCTTTCTTAGCTCTTCTAAGGTTGAACGGAGGACAGCTTCCACAGACAAACCCTCGCCGTCTCAACGCGAGAGCTCCAACATCACCACCGAACGCGTGCAAATTCTCTTTCTTGACTCTACCATGGCTCGTTCTTGTATCGTTGAAAATGGTCCGAGAACGGTCGGACGAGCCCCCAAAATGTTACGATCGGAAAGATTAGCTCGTTCACGCACTCACACGCGTACTTTAAGAGCACTCGCGCACGAGAAATAAAACAGTTTGCTTAAAAGGTAACGGCTTTTAATGACAAAGCGTAAAACGCCAAAGCGTAGGACAAGAACAGAATAACAACATGAACATAAAAACACGACGACAGATGACGACAACCGATCGTCATACATCGATACTCGGCAAGCCAGCCGCTCACACACCGGGCGTAACAATATTTTCTCCAAATAACATTTATATCATACTTTAACCCTTTGCGTCACAGTGTAGCCCTGAGAGTTACACCTACCATCCAAGATTATTTTATCAATAAATTAATTGTTTCACGTATTCTTTTAGCATATTTGGTATTGCTGGATTGCTGAAGGTGTTTCCTCTAACTAATAAAATAAGTTTTAAAACTAATAAAATAAGTTTTAAAATTTATTTTATTAGTTATCTATATTTTAAATGAATAGTTGTTAATAAATATATACTGAAAAATTGCCATTTTTACAGATTAAATTTGTTTGTATAAAATGTTGCCCTATAATCTATACCTCAAAATCACTATCTGGGGGTTTTTGAAGTCGTTGATTACGAATTCGGTGTCAAAAATTCAAAATTCAAATTGGCGGCTCCAATATGGCGGACAAAATTATCAAAACCAATTAGATTCGCTTGGAATTTGATATTTATGGGGGTTTTTGAGACCGCTGACTATGAATCCGATGTCAAAAATTCAAAACTCAAAATTCAAAATGGCGGATAAAATATGGAGGACAAAATTATCAAAATTCACTGGATTCGCTTAAAATTTGCTTTATAGAAGTTTTCGAAGTTGCTGATTACGAATCCGATGTCAAAAGTACAAAATTCAAAATGGCGGATCCAATATGGCGGACGGAATTTTCAAAATCAATCGAATATATTGAATAATTCAATTTTATAATTTTGAATACACATTTATATTTATTACCTGAAGAAAATAGTAGGATTACATTTCAGCAATATGTCAGAAAAAATACGTTTACAGTGTTTTTAGACATATCAACTAACCTAGCTCCTCCATTTTGAATTTCATATTTTTGGCTCCAGATTCATAATTTTCGACAACAAAAATCCCCCCCTTAGCCATTTTCAAATTCGATTGATTTTTGATAGGATATAAGGATTTTCTAGGACAGATGAAAGAACTTGAGCGCCCGTGATACGGATTAGCGTAGAGAGAGAGAGAGAGAGAGAGAAAGAGATCTCGATTTATTTATGGATCGATATATCGATATTGGTTTACAGACAGACATAGCGGGTAACGCGGTTAATTCAGAACAACAAAATAAGTTTCAATGAATAATATAAGTATATTATCTAACACGCCCCCTTGAACGTATTTTGGTATTGTCACAAAACGAGTCTTAAACAAAAAAATACATAAAATTTCTTTATCTTTACTTATATCTATACGCTAACTAAACCTAATTTTGCAATAAAGAGATTGTGCTTTGACTTAGGCAAAGGTTTCGTCAACAAATCAGCAATCGTTCGTAGATATATGATTAATGTTGATATTATCGTTTTCAATGTATTGACGAAGAAAGTGATAACACATCTATATATTTAGTTCTTTGGTTTATAAAATGATTTTTGGCTAAACTTAACGCGCCTGTATTATCACAGTATAATGGAATTGTTTTGTTGTTATAATTGTTTTTATTTTTAGTGATAAACGACACAGCCAAATTGCTTCTTGGCAAGCGAATGAAAGTGCTACGTATTTTGTCTCTACTGTGGATAAGGCTACATTTCTCTGCTTCTTACTATACCAAGATATTGATCCATTATTTAATATAAATGTACATCCTGTAATCGAATTTCTAAAATCTTCGCAATTTGCCCAATCGGCGTCGCTGAAACCTACGATATTACTGTCACTATCCCTTTTAAAACAAATTTTTAACAATCCTATTAATTATTATTCCTTTAAGGTACCTAAAAATGCGCTTAACGGCAATGCTCCCTAATGGGTTTCTGACAAAACTACTTACACGATTTACAGCAATTACAGCGAAGGCTATATCGGGATGTGAGATTTGACTTATATATAACAGACTTCCTACTGCTTCGATATAAGGTATTTCCTTCATATCTTGTTCTTCTTGCTGAGATAGGTGGTTCTTTTGCTGCCTTTAATTTCAAATTTGGGTTCATAGATGTGGATACTGTATTGCATTCTTCCATTCCAAATTTGCGGAGAATAGTCTCAATATATTTTGATTGATTAATATACAGCTCTCCTTGTTGCCAATCTCTCTCAATCGTCATGCCTAAACATTGTTTGACATCTCCCAAATTTTTTATTTTAAAGTGCTTGTTTAAATGTGCCCTTAAATGCTCTTCCTTTTCAGGATTATTTGAGAATATAAGCAGATCGTCTACATAGACTGCTTTAATAAGTCTTTTTTCGCTCGATTTATCTACATATACACTGTGAGCGTTTAATGAACCGCGGCACAATCTTTGTCGCGTACCCGTGACGGTATTACTCCGAAAGATTTTCCGTAACTCGAAGCGTTACGATACTACAAGGATTGGGCGCAAGGTACGAGTGAGCGTGCCATTCTTACGCGAGAACGAAACGGACTCTAAGTTTTAGATATTCGTAATCGTCACGGGCAACAACGGGCTCTCTTAACCGATTAGCTCAGCCACGGAATTGGCAGAGGGGGTGGTTCGGTGCGGGCTGTAGGATGGGAGAGAGCGAGGGAGCTTACAAAGAACAGATCAATTAGTATTAGCAAATAAAACAAAGATAACAATTATATTCACGGATCGATACATCTCACAATTTTCCGCGACACGAAAGCGTTTCGATACATGAACGCGGTCGGAAAATACGCCACGCGGTCGTCGGTACGAGCTCCCGAATAAGCGGTGGCGAATTAGTACGCGCCACTCTACTGAGGAGCGAGCGGTACACTCCGTTCGCACTCCACGCTTGTTCCCACGCACACAATCATTCCACGCGTACGATACTTAGTATTTGCACCAGGAACACGCGCTCCTAAAATACGCGAAGGTCCGACAGAGAGAACGTGACGAAATGCAACGTACAACAATAATAAAAAAAAGAAAAAGAAAGTAACGCTAGACTCAGCTGGTGTCGGCGGCGATTTAAGAAAAGAACGGCGATTAATGCTCGACGAAATCGGATGGGGCGGCGCCGACGGAGCAACACACGCGCTCTTACATTCGTGCATTCGCGAATATTCAAGAGGACAAGCCCTCGATCAGAAAACGGAATCGGCGGACACTCCGCGCGCGCGACCCATCCGACCGGCGAAATCGGTGGCTTTACAAATAACAAAAACGGACGATCCGTCTCACCAAAGCACTGCACGCTATCTCACGAATCTTTCCAGGCGAACGGTAGTCCTCGCAGCTCGGCTCGATGTTCGCTCCTCGCAGGCGGACAGCTAAGTGATTTTCGGCAACGTCGCGCTTTTCCACCAGGAGCACGCAGGATCTCTCGCTCCGCGTCACGCGATTGGGTCCGCTTGATGACGCGGTCCGCGCAAATCGATATCGCTCTTCGGCGCGTAATTTGAGACGATTCGAGGTAGTTAGGCAGCCCGTGACTCCTCCGGTGGTTTTCCCGATGTCGGACGGTGCTTCCTACGGACCTCTGTTCGTCCGTGGCCTCCGCACTCGGGCCCAGGGTCGGAGTCGTCTGTCGCGGCTCCTCTTACGGGGTCTCCCACGCTGAGTTTCGTGCGGAGTATCGACATCCCCTTTTCGACTCGTTCTCGTATTGCCTGTGCGTGCGTCTCTGCTATCCAGCGCGTATTCCGGCAGTCCTGAAGCGGCGGTACGTCCTCTTCGTGGTCTTCTGGCCGGGTGAGATGCCCCCGCTACAGAATTTGCAGATTCCAGCCGCCGATCTCCGAATTCGCACGCAATGTCGCTAAACGAAATAACGGACGAGCACACACACACACACACAGAAACAAACGCGACAACAAAGAAAGAATAAGTATCGCACGCGCCGATACGTCCGCCTCCGAGCCGAGAGGACGTAAACCGCAGCGTGCTTTTCCCCGGTCGGATCTTACGATCCTTGTGACGAGCGGCCAAACGTCACGTCACAACACATGGATCAGCTGTCGATTTTTTCATTCTTACGGCTTGTAGTGCGGTGTCGAGTGTTTTGTTCCATGTTCGTCCACTGTGTTTAAGAGCATATAGTGCCTTTTTTAATTTTAGGTTTATGCCTTTCTTGTATATTATGCTTCATTCCTTCTGGCGGCTCCACGAATATATCTTCATCTAATTTCCCGTTAAGATATGCAGTCGTTACGTCCATATGGGTGATCTTTAAATCTTCTTTTACTGCCGTTGCAAGCAAGTATTTTATAGTGTTATATTTGACAACGGGGGAATATGTTTCGACGTAATCAACACCGTACGATTGTGCGTAGCCTTTCGCTATGAGTCTTGCTTTATATTTTATTGAATCACCTTCTTTTCATTTTACAGACCCATTTTAATTTAAGCGGTTTTTTATCTTCGAGTTTATCCACCACTTCCCACGTGTTGTTGTGTTGTAATGATTTAATTTCCTCATTCATAGCTGTGATCCACTGTCCGATCCGATCTTTAATGCTTCTTCTATAGTCTGAGGAGCTTCTATTATTATCATATGCTAAACAAAATACATAATCTTGCAATCTTGGTTTTGGTACTCTTTGTGATCTCCTAAGAGTTGGTTGCACAACGTGCGATGGCTCCGGTTCATGATCAAATTCAAGTTGGAGTATTGCAAAAATCATCGTCTGATGATTCTTCGGTATCGACATCTACTGATTCAGGATTACCTATATTGTTTATTTGTATAAAATGATCAGGTAAATTAGTAATTGTTTCTTTAATTTTATTTTCTTCGTTTTCGGGATTACTAATATATTCGTCTTCATAGAATACAGCGTCGCGACTTATTACAATTTTGTTATTCTTCGTAACAATAAATTGATACCCTTTAATGTTATCGCAGAAGCCTATGAATGTCATCTCACGGATTTTTGGATCCCATTTATCGCGTTTTTCTTTAGGTATGTATACCAGAGCCTCGCAACTAAAAACTTTGATATATTCTAAATTGGACTTCTTACCATTCCAGGCCTGTTTTGGAGTCATTTTTGGTAATGCCTTTGGAGGGGACCTATTGATTAAATATACAGCAGTTGCTGTGGCTTCTGCTCAATATGTTTTTGGTAGATTTGCATCGATGAGCATGGATCGTGCTCGTTCAACGATCGTTCGGTTGGCTCTTTCGACGACTCTGTTCTACTCGGGGTTATAGGGTGTTGTTGTCTGGTGCCTTATTCCGCTTGTAGCAAGAATTTCTTTAAATGTATTATTAATGTATTCGCGTCCGTTATCGCTACGCAATATTTTAATTTTTCGGTTTGTTTCGTTTTCTACTGACGCTTTAAAGTTCGCAAAAACTTTAGACGCTTCGCTTTTACATTTCAAGAAATAGACATACATTTTTCGGCTATAATCGTCAACAAATGTCATAAAATATCCCGACCCCCTGATTAAATCTATCGACATGGGCCCGCAGAGATCGGAATGTAATAAATCTAATGCGGCGTTTGCGCGTTTTCCGCTACTAATAAAAGGTCGTCTGCTTAATTTACCTTTAACGCAGATTTCGCAGTTTCCTTATTCAGTTTACAATCTTCCATTCCAATAGCGAGTCCTTTCATTAACATGGTCATTCCGATACGGTTGAGATGTCCTAGACTACGATGCCACTTCTGAGCTTCGTTCCCCTGTATCACGGTTGCCATGGATTTTCTTCGGCAGTTTTGAGCTTGTAGACAACATTTTCCTTTGTTGCATAGGCGAAGATTTCTCCTTGTGGATCCATTATTTAACATCTGATAGACTTCCATTTTCGGAGCGATAGGGTGTAGAAGTGAACGGGCTAGCAGAATTGTAATAGAGGCAGTGAGCGAGTGGGAAGTTGTGAAGGAGAGAGTGGAGTGTACAGGAAGGTGGAGTAGCAGGAGTGGAGAGGTGGAGTGCATAGGGAGAGTGAATGGTGAAGGGGTGAAAGAGATAGAGCGATTGGAAGTGTGCGAGAGGCTAAGAGGTTAGAAAGAGTGAAGGAGTAAAGGAGGCGAGAGGTGGAAAGGGGAGAGGGGGAAGTGGCAAAACGCGCGCGAGCGGACGTGGAGCGCGGTAACATAGAGAGGAGACTGAGGAAGAGCGTGACGAGAGGGAGTCAAGGCGCGTTCGCACGGGTATAGAGTAGCGAAAGGTAACAGTGGAAATAGTACAACAGCGGTAAGAAGGATGGACGGAGGCAAACTTGAAGGAAAGGAGGAGATAGAAAAGGTAGTATTGGATGGTATAAGGGAAGGGAGAAGGAAGGAGATGAGCAATAAAGGAAGAGAGCATAGTGGAAATGCGAGGGTGTTTGAGTTGTGGAAAAGGAAAAGGGAACTGATGGAAGGGGGAAGGGAGTTAGAAAGGGTGCAGGAAAAGAAAAGGAGCACTCGTTTAAGAAAAGTAAGAAAACGCCGAGAACGCCTCCGGGGTTAGAGGGGAAAAGAAATGGAGAGGGAGAGAGGGGGGATATCGGTGATGGAAGCGATGAAGGGGTAGATGGAGGACTGTAGTGGAAAATGAAAAAGGATGGAGGAGAGCCTGAAGGGTATTGTGAGAGAGTTGGAAAGGATGAGGAAAAGGGAAAAGAAATGAAGGGAAGAAAAATATAGCATAGAGAAAAGGATAGAGGAACTGGAAAAAATGGGAAAAGGGATTAAAAATAAAAGAAGGGGGAGATGTGGAAGGACTTAGAAAAAAGGGATAACAAATTAGAAGGAAAAGAAAAGAGGAAGAGAAAGGAAGCTGGGAAATGGAGGAGAGAATTAGAAAAGTAGAGAAGATGTGGGATAGAAGAGAGAGATAAGAAAGAAGAAGAAATATAATTGTAAAAGGATACAAGGAGGACGGAAAAGAAATGAAAAGTAGAATAGGAAAGATTTAAAAAAAAATAAGGGCGAATGTGGACATAGATGAGATAAGGGTGGTTAAGATGGATAGAGAGGAATGGGGAAGAATGGTGGTAGTAAGTTTAAAATCGGAGGAAGACAAAAAGGAGATTATGAAGAAGAAAAAGGACTGACGGGGGAGAAAATCTGAATAGAGTAGGATTTAAAGTGGAAGGAGAGACAAAGTAGATGGAAATTAAGGGAGGTGGGAGAGGGCGGAGGAGAGAAGGGGGCGAGGGTAATTTTAGGGAATAATAAAATGATTGATGGAGAATGGTGGTTCTGGGATGAGGAGGAGGAGACGTTAAGGGATAGAATGGGAAGGGAAAGAGAGAGCGGAGGGGGAAAAATTCAGGGGAAGGGTAAAAAGAGGGTGTCTACTAGGAGGGAGTCAAGGGGAAGGGGAGAGTTATAGGGATATATACAGTGTGTCGCAAAATTTAAGCCTATGTTCTCATGGGTTGATAGAACAAATCACACTGAGAAGAAAAGTCCTTTACCATTTTTCGAAATTCGCAATAGTTACTGAGATAAAAATTAGTTAAAGTCGGCGAATGAGCTCGTACTTTCCCTACCTACCGCTGCTAGCCATTGCTGCTTTACTCCCTCCTCGCCGCGCCGCCTGTTCATGGCTCAGTGACCGTTAGGCGATCCCGCGCGCGGTAGGTAGGGAAAGTACGCGATCATTCGCCGACATTAACTAATTTTTATCTCGGTAACTATTGCGAATTCTAAAAAAATGGTAAAGGACTTTTCTTCTCAGTTTGACTTGCTCTATCAACCCACGAGAGCATAGGCTTAAATTTTGGGATACCCTGTATAAACGAAGATGTGGAGGGAAAATGGGAGAAAATTAAAGACTAGGTGGAGGATAAAGGGGGTGAAGTGAGGAAGATATTGGGTGGGGACTTCAATGCAAGGACGGGGGAGTTGGGAGATTGGTGGGAAGAGAGGGATGAAAGGGGGAAAGAAGAAGGGAGGAAATCGAAGGATAAAAAGATAAATAAGGAGGGAAGATTTTTAGTGAAGTTGGAGGAGGTAGGTTGGTACATCTTTAATGGACGCGGGAAAGGGGACTCAAAAGGAATGTGGACATTCGCAGGTGCAAGAGGGGAGTCAGTATTAGATTATGTGATAGGAGATGGGAAAGTGTGGAACAGGGTGGTAAAGATAGAGGTAGAGGATAAAGTAGACTCAGATCACTTTCCGGTTGTGATTTCGATCAAGGATAAAAAGAAAGGGACAGGTATGAGGGGTGGAAACGCAAAGAAGAGATGGAGGTGGACAGAGGAATGAAAGTTATTTAGGGAAAAAATGGGGAGTGAAAGGAATAGAAAGGAGGGAAGGGTGGGAGGTATTGAAGGAGGAAATTCAGAGGGTATTGCAGGAGGGGCAAAGGAAGGAGGGGGAAGAGAAAGCGAAGGGATGCAGAGTGTAGGGAAGGTAAAAGGGGAGTAAGAAGGAGCTGAGGGAATGGAGGAGGGGGAGGGGAGGGGGAAACAGATACAGAGTAGTAGAGAGATTATAAATAGGCTGTGTGAAAGGAAAAAAGGAAGAAAGCGAGAAATGGATAAAAGTAGTAAAGAATGTAAAGACAGAGAGACAGGTATGGATGGTGGTGAATAGGGAGAGGAAACGAAGAAGGATCATTGACGGAAGCATTAGAATAGAGGAATGGGTGGAATATTTTAAGGGGTTACTAGGAGGGTTAGAAGGGAAAGTGATGAGAGGCATTAGAGACGAAACAAGGGAGGACACAGAGACAGAAATTACACGGGGCGAGATTGTTGTAAAGGCATTGGGAAGGTTAAAAGATGGTAAAGCGGTAGGAAAGGATTGGATACCGGTGGAGATCTGGAAATATGGCAGGGAAAGGTTGGAGGGATATATATGGGAAATGTGCAACAGGATATGGAAAGGAGAGGAATGGATAGAGAAGTGGAGTGAGGGAACTATCGTACCAATAAGAAAGAAGGGGGAAGGGCATAAGGCGGGAGATTACAGGGGGGTAACAATAACACCGTCACTATATAAGGTGTATGCCATGATACTAGGAGAGATTGAGGAAGGAACTAGAAGAGGGGAAAATGATACCACAAAATCAGACGGGTTTCAGAAGGGGAATGGGAACAATACAGGGTGTCCCATTTTAAAAAAACGCACCTCGATAATTCTTCAATAAAGCATTTTCCGCAAAAATGTTTCAGACAAAAGTTGTATGGTTTCGAGGGGGACATAAGATGGTGTCATTAATTTGACCTTGAATAGTTGCTTGAAGGTCACGTGAAGGTCACCTTCAATGTTTTAAATGGAACTGCCTACTTTTTATTGCATATTCTTGTAGCTTATCTCGCGGCCTTTCCAAAACACTATAATTATATGTTCTTTCGTAAAGTATTTTTCGAATTACAAGACTTGAAAGTTACAGTACCGCCAGCATTAGCATTACTCAAGGTGTACTACGTGGAGGTTGCCCAGTTGTTTATTTTGTTGTAACGAAGAAGTTAATTACATATCTGAACGGAAAATTTGTCTTCCCATTCCCGCTGTCGAAATAGGGGGTTACCATTCAAATAACTAATGTTGTTACCTCAGTGTGGAACGATAATCCATGGGAGTCATAATATCTCTCCAAATTGAATCTGGGCTCTCCCTTCCAACAGCACGAATGATATTGTACATATGTAATTGTACATCCAATTGAAAATTTAGTGAAAATTGAACTTAGAAAAAATTCTTCGTTTATTTTGTAACTTCAGCAATGCCAGACTACACAGGGAACGAAATTGCTATTATAATATTCTTAGTTCTTAGAGAATGTCGTCGCAATTATCGTGCAACAGCTATGTATCATAATCGTTTTCCTGATAGATGTCATCCTAATGATCGAGTGATTGCTGATATCGAAAGACGTGAAAGACAGCGTCCTAATGTAAGAAGACAACGACATCGTATCAATGTCCCTGAGCGCAATGACCCCCGAGTGCTTCTTGTGTTAGCTGTGGTGCATTTGAATCCACATATTTCATTACGAGATATTGAAAAACAATTTGATATTCCAAGAAGCACAGCTCAGAGATTTTTGGCCTTGCATACATTCCATCCATATCACATAACATTGACTAACACCTAATGATTATCATCAAAGACTTGAATTTTGTAATTGGGCTCAGGTTATGTTGCGGCAGGATCAACAATTTTTTAAGTTTGTTATGTTCTCAGATGAAGCTACTTTCCATAATACAGGCCAACTAAATCGACACAACAATCATTATTGGCCCTACGATAACCCACATTGGCATCGTCCAATGGATCACCAACATCGCTGGAGTCTTGTAGTGTGGTGTGGTATTGTAAATGGTTACTTAATTGGACCCTTCTTTTTTGACGGAAACGTTAACTCAGCGAACTACTTGCATTTCCTTGAACATGAATTGCCAGTCCTCTTGGAAGACGTAGACCTGGTGACAAGACAACGCATGTGGTTCCAACATGACGGCGTACCAGCTCACAGGAGTCGGAGAGTCCGACAGTTTCTACACCGTCTCTTCCCACGTAACTTTATTGGACTTGGAGGACAGGTTGAATGATGCCCCAGATCTCCGGATCTGACAAGTCCCGATTTTTTCCTGGGGATTTATAATAAATGTGGTTTACGCAGAAGTACCTACAACTAGAGACGATATGATAGACCGTATAAAAAACTGTTGCAATTCTATTTCTACGAATGTCCTTCTGGAAACTGCTCGAAATTTCGAACGTCGAATTCAATTATGTATTCAGAATGAAGGAGGAATTTTCGAACACTTATTGCGATAGAAAATTCTCAAAATCTTGTCTTGACTGACTGGATCATCGAACGATCTTATCTTGACTGGTTGGATCATCCTCCGATCTTTCTTCGAACACAAAAGAGGTGTAAATCCGACCGGGCAACCTCCACGTGATACACCTTGAGTGATGCTAATGCCGGCGGTACTGTAACTTTCAAGTCTTGTAACTCGAAAAATACTTAACGAAATAAACATGTAATTAGTGTTCTGGAAAGGTCTCGAGATAAGCTACAAGAATATGCAATAAAAAGTAGGCAGTTCCATTAAAAAAATTAGTAGGTGACCTTCAAGCAATTATTCAAGGTCAAATTAATGACACCATCTTATGTCCCCCTCGAAACCATACAACTTTTGTCTGAAACATTTTTGCTGAAAATGCTTCATTGAAGAATTATCGAGGTGCGTTTTTTAAAATGGGACACCCTGTAGATAACATCTTCATATTAACTTATTTGGTCAATAGGCAGTTAAGTAAGGAGAAGGGGAAAATGATAGCGTTCGTCGTGGACTTAAAGACGTTCGACTCAGTGGATAGGGGAGTGTTGGAGAAGGGTTTAAGAGGGAGTGGTTGATAACGAGGTGCATGGATTTGATGAGAGATGAGGAGTAGAGTGAGGATTGGGGATGAAACAAGTGAGGTTGTAGCCGAACTCAATAAGAAAATCGATGGAAATCCGGAATACCTTGGAATCTTAAGAGATATCTTAAGGACTTTTGAGATACTCACGTATACGGTCGCCACTCGTTTTAACCACCAAACGTGAAGGATGTAGTGTTAATATACTTTTATTTTCTGTTTCGGATGAACAGCTGCGTTGCGGACCCTCTGCTGGATCTCTGCCACCCTGGACTTGGACTTCTGGACACCGTTGGACTTCGTTGGATCGACGCAGACGTCTTCAAGATATTACACCCCGGATTCGGATCGAGCTCGGTGAGTCAACGAATAATTTTACAGATATAATACTAATTATATCTGTTTCATATACGCGCACTGAATTTAGGATTTTGTGGAATTCGAAAAGATTACTCATTATTTTATGTAACAATAAAATATAAAGTTTATTTTAAGATAAAATAAAATTTGTCTTTACATATTTTTCACCACGATTCGAAAATGTTCCGCACAATTGTTTCTTATTGCATAATTCATGCATACCCGCACATTCACACTCGTGACTCTAACAGTGCAAAACGAAATAAACTAAGTACAAGGACTAATACGATTTTAAATGTGAGATGCACAATCCGCATCTTAATCACATTGATTCAAATCAAATCACGCACACGGTCTACCGATTTCACGGCACGCCCGCATCGCGTTATCGAAATACAATAAACGGCGAACTAATCGCATTACAATTCGCATCGCCTCGAATAGAACGTACGAATAAAATAAATCGTTACGAATTCAACATGTATTCCGAAATACAATGTACGAATTTCTCACTGAAAATTTCTAAGTCCGAATGACTAGAAAATTCTAAATACCGATATCGAAAATATTCTATCATAAGTCCCGATATCGCGTACGAAAAACGAAGTCTTTTTCGCAATCTCTCATCTCTATGAGAGTTAACACTTCGAAAGCCGAAGAACGGAAGCCTCGATGCTCGTTCCGCATCGAAATTTGTACCTCACAGCCGCTGCCTTCCCCGCGCGGTTTTTTCCTGCACGCGTCTTTCCGCACGGCGCTCGCGCGTCGGGATTGGTCGCCGCGTCTCGCGGTTCTTCGCACGATGAAAACATTCGGAATTCTCCGCACGCGGTTCTCTTTTCGATGAGAACATCCTTGACCGGCAATGTTTGCGGGAATTTCAATTTGAACTTTCTATCGGCAATTTGCATTTCTAACCGACTGTTTGACTTTAATATTATACTTTCCGCTTATCTTTCGCGCTCTTCGCGGCATTCGTTCCCGCAAGAACGAGAATGAGAGATTCTTAACGCATATACTGCGTTTTATTGTTAACACAGGCACATGCTGCCTTTTACATTCTCTCCTTTTCTCTCGCGTACACGCATTCTACATGCATGCATGCTGGGACCTGCTTAAGGCAGGTCGCGCACTAAATACTAATCCTATATCACGTCACAATTAAATTATAAATAATTAGCATAAAAGAAAACAAAATGCAAAACGAACTTATACGTTATTAAACAAAAACTTTATATCTTTCACGAGACGCGTAATCAATTTCATAAAATAGAATCATCTATGTATAAAAGAAAACAAAAAACAGTAAAAAATAAAAGAAAATACGCGAATTAAAATAAAACATGCTTCGTTTTAATATTATAACCGCTTTCATCTTGCGAGTTGCATATAATCGAATAATATAAGTATTGGCATATCGAGAAAACAAACAAAATTAAACACACTCGTTATAAGGCATCTATAACTGGCCATACTTTGCTGCGCTTGACTTATACCTAATTCCACGCACGACTTAATTTGTGACGCTTATCTAACTTAATTCTATAATTATAATCTGTAACTTAGTTTTTGTGATGCTCCGCTGCTGCTGCATCCCTCGTTATTTCACGCTCGCCTTCCGCTGACGGGTCTGCTTCGTTGCATCGGCGGCCTCGCTGTCATTCCCGCGAGAACCTGACTCGCCGGCGACGTTTTGGCCCTGCTCGGCGATGCTGCGTCATAGTTTGACTTTGCCTCGTCCGTTTCACGGTTACTCCTGGAAATCTGCAATTTTTTGTGTTTAATGGGGTAAAACTCCTCGGCGGTCGTAAGGTCTTCTGGACAAGTAAGGGGGTGAGGCAGCAGTGCCCAATAAGTCCGGGATTATTTAACGTTTTAACAGCGGACTTAGAGTACATGGGAAAAGGTAGGTAGGGAGGAGTGGGGTTGCAAAGAGAAAAGATATATTCGCTGACGTATGCAGATGATATGGTGTTGTTAGAGTAGCCTTCACTTGGGCATCGTACAATTAGACACCGTGCAAATAGACACGATGCAAATAGATATTTTGGACATTCCATTAGACACCCTTCAGTTGCGCACCGTACACTTGCACACCGTTCACTTGCACACCGCTCACTTATACATCGTTTATTTGTACACCGTTTATTTACACACCGTTCTGTTCCATATGGGTTTGCGACTTTCCACGCAAAGCGAGGTCCACCCCACTGGCTCTAGGGAGGAGATCAGGAAGGCGCATCAGGATATGCTCAGATAGTCAGGCTGCTATAAGAGCGCTTGAGGCTCCATCTTTACCTCACAGTTAGTCTGGGAGTGCAGGTGCGCACTGGATAGACGGCGAGGAATAAGGAGGTCATTTTGACCTGGGTCCCCGGTCATTCGGGGATCGAGGGCAATGAGGATGGCCGACCAGCTTGCCAGAGCTGCATCGAGGATGGAGGTGTTTGGGCCGGGATCGGCGCTGGGGGTTCCTTTCTGCCTAAGTAGGGGAAAAACCGGGCCTGGTTGCGGAACGAGCATCTCGAGTCCTGGAGAAATGAAATAAGGACCAAATGTCAAGCTGGGGCTTTGTTGGGGGAAAGACAATGGACTACATTCTGCGTGCCCAGCGAGGACCTGGCCAGGGACATTAGGACTTTGAATAGGAGGGATGCCAGACTGGTAGTGCAAATACTGACTAGTCATGAAGTCCTTAATTATCACATGCACAAACTGAGTCGATATGATACGACCGAGTGCAGGGCAGGAGGAGGAGGAGGAGGAGGAGACAAGTCTCCATATACTTTGCGACTGCCCGGCCTATGCTGGGCTGAGGCTGAAGTTGCTGGGTTTTTCTCGAGCCAGAGCAGATAAGCGAGCTACCGGTGAGACCTGAGTCTCTTCTGGAGAAAGTCTGGGCTCGCATAGATAGCGGACGGCTAGAGGGAGGCACAATGAACTGCAGTCTGCATGCCACAGGCGGATCTTCAGTAATGAGGACCGCCCCCTCGAGTTTTATTATTATTAATTATAAAAGTAACTTATTAATTTAGTTACTAATTACACAAATAATGTAACTAAATAAAGTTATAGTTACAGATGAAAGAAAAGTAACGAAGTTAAGTTACAGTTATCAAAAAAAAGGTAATTCTAACTGTAACTTCGTTACAAGTAACGCGTTACTTCCCATCCCTGAATTTTGTTCACATATTTGCAAAAATTACATTGTTTCATCAATTGTTATTGCAATTTTACTTTTTAATTTACTTTTAATCGTTACACTAGAAGGTTGAAACAAAGTAAAATGTTGAAAACCATCTCATTACGGTGTACCCTTTAATAGAAGCGTAAAACGCGAGTGACCCTACGATGGCAAGTGAAGAACAAAAAATTACTATGGTAATTGTTAATATTATATTAATTAATAATAATGAAATAATGTCTTGAAGACCATCTTTATATATTTTGTTTGGTCAAAATTTTACATACACAATACAGCAACTAATCTTAACTTCTCAGAATTGGTTGGTCATTTTCAGGCCGTATAAAATTATAATTACACGTCACACAATTTTTATCACCAAGAATTCGACTGTTAGTTACATAATAACTAGATGTCCATCATATTTCGAACACCAATTGACGTCGTTGCAACATAAAATACGATGAATTATCACGCCAGTGACGCGCTTGCTACAGTGTTGGCAAGGTATTAGATTGAATCGGATATTAAATCCTGTTTTTATTGGAAAAGATTGTAGACTTCTTGATGTCATCTAAGTTTATTACATGATCGGGCTTTATGAACTTTTTCATCTTCGCTTTGTCTCGTTTCCTAAATAAAGAAAAATATGAATTATATTCAATTATACAACATATTATAATCAATATCTTGAAACATATTTTATGAGTAACCAAAATAGTAAATAAAAATTAATAACTTGTTAATATCAAAACAAATAATCAATAATTTGCATATTTGAATTTTTTTCCTAATTCTTTTTCTTCCTTTTATTCTAGTATCTCTCCCTTAAGTGAATTTCTCGTTTGAAAAATCAAAAAATCGATTTTTAAAAATATTTTAATAAATGAATATTAACAAGTCTTCAAAACATATTTTCCAAATGTTTTCGATGATATTTATTATTTGATAAAGTTATAGGCAAGAAAAGCAAGCAGTGCATGTCAAAATCAAAACGCTTGATCTAGCGCGTGTTGTTATCTGATGTTTGAATAAGAAAATTTATATACATGATCATTATCATAGTATACTCTGTTCATAATTATATTAGGTGTTAATTTTGAAAGTTGACGTTCAGATGGCATTATTGTAAGTTTTTTTTTCGTATTTGTTGCACATCAAAACTCTCAAAGTAATAAGTGTCGAAAATGTTGTTTACAACGGTCTATTTTTGCGCATTATAAACAATGAATATTTTTATTATAATAATTCCACAGCACGTGGAATTCTAACACGTATTGTTAAGTTATGTGCAGAAATGCAACTTATTATTTCTATATTACTTTTGTCTTTTAATACAAAAAATAGCCATTGAAGCTCATGAAACCATCATTAAAATTTATTCCGAATCTGCTCTATCCATTAAAATAGAGCCTTCCAGACGCGTAACTGTTTCCCAGCATTCCGCCGATAAACGATTGCCGCCTGAAGTTACCCTCTCTCATAACTGTTTTCCATTCCTTACATTGCGCGCAGACCGCAAACAAGTGTGCAAGTTACGCACAAAGGCGCATTAACAAGGGCGACGGGGGGGGCGGTATTAGAAACAGGGCAACCAAACTCCCTGTGTCAGCGTTAGTGGCGCCCCTATAATGTAATTTTCAACGTGACATGAACTAAATATGTATGAGTAAATACGTGTGACCATTCTGCTATTATATGTAATTTAACTTTTAATATGGTTCAGTCTTGTTCAGTGCTGTTATTTACGTTCTATTATTTACTGCTGTCCGTTATGTTCATTCACACACACATTTAATAAATGTTAATTGTAAAAATGTTTAGAGCATGTTGCATTTCTACTTGTCACTCTGGGAAGAATGTACTATCCCATTTATTCCCACAAAATGTAGAACATCGCAAATTGTGGCTAGAAAGTATACGTATAAATCAGAACTTGAAATTGCAAAAGCTATGAGTATGCTATAAATATTTTCATAATAATTATAGTTATTTTTCAATTAGATAAATTTTAAAAAATACTGCGATTCCATCAATACTATGCCTATAGTATATGAAAATATAACTACAGCAGATACTAATACAATAATTTCAAATTTATCCAAACATATGTTTGAAAATAACGAAGAGATACAAGATATTTGCTGCAAAGAATTACACAGACAATTGGAATCTGAATTATAAGAACAAAGACATCTCATTTTGCAAGATCAAAATGATTATAAAGTATTGATTGAACAGAAACAGGTAAAAGAACAGCAACAAGAATTAAGAGAGCAGCAGCAAGAAGTAAGAAAGCAGCTGCAAGAATTAATATTGCAACAACATGAAGAACAGATATCACAACACCAAGAGTTATTAAAGTAACAAGCAGGTGAAATTCAACAGTTAAAGGCTAACATTACAATGTATATTCAACAAAGCACAAAATCATGTGTAAAACCTGATCTTGAAGATACAAACAGAAAAATTTTGACTCCAAGAGCAGAAAATTGTACGAAGACTGTACAATTGAAAAAAGAGAAAAGATATTTAAAGAAACACATTAATCAAATAAAAATATATCAAAAATAACAAAACAATATAAAACAAATAGAAAAGGCAGAATTGATAAAACTGCAATCGTAAGGTAGTAAATTGGCACATAATTTTAAGGAACAATAACGTAGCATCATAGGACCTCCATGAGGTTGGCACCCGACTTTTACAAAATCTAATTTCAAAGTATAATTCTTGTATGTTCTAGGATTTTGTCTGTAGATGATTGTAGTAAACATTATTTTGTTTAGAGTTAAAAAATGTTACCGGTTTTTAAAAAACAGTAAGAAATTATTTTATAACTACAGCACAAATGGCATCACACTTCTATAAAATTGTTTGTAGTTGTTTGTAGTACCAAAATTTTTGTTTGTAATTGAAAGATATACTTATAGTTGACTTTTACATAACAGCTAGATATTAATTTATAATCAGAAAAAAATTATACCTCATTAAAAATAGTTTGTAGTTGTTTGTAGTTCAAGAATTTTTGTTTGTAGGTTAAAAATAAGCATGCTATCGATTTGTAAAAAACAGGAATTATTTTATAGTGAAATGTGGATTAAAAAATCCGCTAGTTATTACAATAGTGTTACGCCCGGTATTGACGGTCCGGCGTGTGTGAGCTGCTGGCTTGTCGAGTATCGATGTATGACGGTTGTCGTCATCTGTCGTTTTGTTTCTATGTTCATGTTGTTGTTGTTCTTGTACTACGCTTTGGCGTTTTACGCTTTATCATTAAAGCCATTTCTTTCAAAATGTTACGACCGGAAAGATCAGCTCGTTCACTCGGTTTCACGCGTACTTTTAAGAGCACTCGCGCACGAGAAATAAAACAGTTTGCTTTTAAAAAAAAAACGGCTTTAATGATAAAGCGTAGAACAAGAACAATATAAACACAGAAACAAGACGACAGATGACGACAACCAATCGTCATACATCGATACTCGGCAAGCCAGCCAGCCGCTTACACACGCCGGACCGTCAATACCAAGCGTAACAATATTAAGAGGGGGTAATCAGTCAAAAAATAGGTATACACTGGACTGCAATGGAATTCATCAGACTTTCGTCGGAATTCATTGGAATTCATTATGATTGCTAAAAGATCTTCCCAAAAAGGTCATCAAAAGTCTCTCTTTAGTAACTGATTAACTGATTTTATACAAAAATTCGTTATAAAAGCCAAAAGTTCATGGTATAACACATGAAATTCATAAAATTATACCGGACTTTATCAGACTTCAATGGACTTCAAGGAATTCAACGGACTTCTAATAGGTTGTACACCAGAATTCAAGAGTGGTTACCCCTTCGCAATATTATGATTTTTTCTGTTGGTGTAATTCTTAAATTAGGTTTAAACACTAGTATGAGTTGTATCAGACTTTACATTAAAATGTATGCATCTTTTTTGTTTTGTTTTTCCCCGTTTATTAAGTTACGTGGTTTTGCCGTGGGATAGACCGTCGTGAAGTTTCCATGAACCAAACATTTTTCAATTTCTTAGAATTAATGCTTGATATAGTGGGATATACCATTCTCATTCTTTGCTGCAATATATTCAATGGTACCAACTAATTTGTAAAAGTACAAATTATCTAGTATATCTTCCAAAGAAAATTCACGTTAATAGGTACTTAAAAATCCTGATTTTTTGGCGAGAATAGTCTATTGTAATGCTTCAAAGTCAAGAAATACATAAGATCCGTGATAAAAAAAAACATATTTTTTCTTAATTATATGTATGTTACACATTTGAGACTTTTCTTGACAATATTGGTTTAGCGATTCTTGAAGTCCTTTTAGACTCTTATATAATGGGATCAAATCAACTTTTAATATTGGTTTAATCTTTGTTTTTGTATTTTTACAAACATTGCAAATTTGATTCGTGGTAATGAAAGGTTCATCATGGAATAATTCGTTAATAATGTTGCTAATATTTGACTCACAATTCACAATATTGCCTTCAGGTTTCTTAAATTTTAACAATATTTCTGCACAAGTCTTATAAACATAATTAATTGCTCCTTTAGTTGACAGTACTTTAACGATATCAAATATTTTATTATTGGCTTGATTTACGTATTCATTATACAGAGCCCAGTCTACATAACCAGCTCGAACACAATGAATGATTGAATCAAAAGAACAAGTTTGAGAACTTAAGTAACCCTGCATTCATCTGGAGAGGAGGTTTGCTATTGCCGTTTATCACAAGTGATATTTTTTAGTTAGTTTTGGACGTTTATGGAGATTTTCTCTAAACTCAACAGCGTTTGAAATATTCGCCTGGCTAGATTAAAATGAAACACCCTGT
>QKQZ01012348.1:0-14272 GCA_003595255.1 Solenopsis fugax | reverse complement strand
AGAATATAATTAAAAGTTAGATATTTTATCAATATGACGGATATAATTAATGAAAAAATAATCTCTATTAACTTTTTTTTATTAACATTAGAAGTATCGAACGGTCATTATTTTTGATAGTTCTTATTTTTTAGATCAGTATTATTTTTTTATTAGTTATATCCATTATATTAATAAAATATCTAATTTTTAATTATATTTTTTATTTTTATGGTAATTTATATGATAAGTCCTTTTAATTCTTACTGGGGTGATGAGACATCTCATCTTTTTCTATTTAATGTTTTAAATATTTCTTTGACATTTAGCTACTGATATGTTTAGCTATGATATTGATATAACTTTTAAAAACTTAACCTAAATTAATATTTTCTATTGTTCTTTTAATCAACGAAGCAATCTGCTTTTAGTTATAAATAAATCAAAATGAAAAAGCGCGATTTTTTTCGAATTAATTGAATTGCACATAAACTAACAAAGTAAGAAGGCTGTAAATTTAGACAAACCTCAGATTGATAGTGAACGACCAAGAAGCCATTTAAAAATATAAATTTACTGAAAATAATTCCTCATATAAAAAATTTTCCCCCATACTAAATCTGCACTGAGAGAAATCGTTTGGTAGAATAGTGATCAAATGAATTTTACAGTTACTGGTACCAAAAACTTAGTTACATTTAACAAAACTTTTTGTAATTTGTTGTATGAAAATAATTATTTGGTTAAGGCTACAAATGATTAATCAAAAGAACTATATATTTAGTAATTATCACTATAAAATTCATTTGATCATTATTCAACCAAACTTTGGTTGATTTTACCAAACATTTCTCCGAATGTGCTATTTGAAATTTTTTAAATTTGACTTTAGATTTGTAATCAGTGATCCAAATATTGTTAAAAAATATGTGTGTTTAAAATTATCCCTGATATAAAAACATTTATCCACCATATTAAATCTGCCATTTTGAATTTTTAAAATCTGACTTTAGATTTTTAATTAGCAACTCACAAAACAAATAAGTGTAAATGTTTAATAAAAATCTATTCTGTAGAAAAAATGTACGTAAGGATTAATGAGCAACAAGTGAGCGAACTGGTATTTCTAATGTTAAATTATATAGTCTGAATTATTAAATTATTATATATGACGTATTAATGTTATGCCAATGAGTTTCTTGATCCTTGAAGAAAAAAATAAATTGGAGAATTTGGAATCTAAAAAATCTGAATCCAATTTTTTACATATGACTAATAAAATATAATAAACATATTTTGTTTAAAATTTTGAAAGAAGAAGTTCATTGCATCTGACGAGAATAAAATTGCACGGTATTTTAGAGTGAAGTTTCATGTTTATTGTAACTATATAGTAGCCCGAAGGTGCGTTGCATATTCCTGCCTGTCGCTCACAGCGATGCATTCTGAATTTTCGATCGGACCGGAGTTTACGGTACAGTAGCGCGCACGCATGTCCATGGGAGTAGGTGACAATGACGATGCCGAAAAGACGATGCCATAAGTATGCGAAGGAGAACCGACGAAACCAAGGATGATGGAAGCCGTAGTCCGCGGCTGGCAAGAAGCTGCCAGATGTAACGGTACCGGAGCGCGGCTATACCCCACTCGTGGACGCTACGCGCCGTCGATATCGTCATCGTCGTCATGTCGATAAATATAGAGACGAGTCCAGACTTCGTCGTGCTTTTTGAGTGGCGTGTCAACCATCTCGATGGTGGCGAACACGGTGGCAAACAGGACAAGAGCAGGATAAGTCGCGTGCTCTTGGTTTACGATAAACCGAGAGTCGATACCAAACTCCATAGTCATGTGAATCTCTCGCAAAACGAGAACGTTAGAATTAATGATTTCCTGCATTAAACGTTTAAGAATGTGTTAAGTATGATGGAATTGAATTTACCATGACCTCGTTACATTAGCATTTTTGGGTCTGTACACTCGACTAATTATCGCCAAGATTTCTCCGAGGTCAATATTAACTCATCCGCCGAAATTCACGTGTGCAGCGATATGTGGTGCACGGATTGCCGGAAGATTCGAGGTCGAACACTTGAATCATATAGGACGAACATTTTCAATTATCCAGTTTGATCACGAAAGAAATTTATTAATTATGTGATTAAAAATCAAAATTATCTTTTTTTTTGTTAATAACTCTAATATTTTGATTTTTGAAATAAAGAAAACAAATAAAGATTAGGGCTCATATGAATAATAATTTAAAATAAATATAACGAGCTTAAGAGCCGTGCTGGGTGTTGAGCGCAAAAACAAAACAATCGATAATAAATAACACAAACGTTTCGACTTTTAATGTAGTCATCTTCAATGTATACAATACTTAATCTATAAAAGACAATAGCATAATAAACATTATCGCAAATCAAGCAACTTAAATTGGACAAAAGCTGAAAGCTTACCAATAATGAATCCACCACAACCGCTTACATAGTCCTCAATAAATTTCTTATATGCGGTAAAACATGATACGGTAACGAACTTAGCTTAAAAGATCTCATCATGTTTTACCGCATATAAGAAATTTATTGAGGACTATGTAAGCGGTTGTGGTGGATTCATTATTGGTAAGCTTTCAGCTTTTGTCCAATTTAAGTTGCTTGATTTGCGATAATGTTTATTATGCTATTGTCTTTTATAGATTAAGTATTGTATACATTGAAGATGACTACATTAAAAGTCGAAACGTTTGTGTTATTTATTATCGATTGTTTTGTTTTTGCGCTCAACACCCAGCACGGCTCTTAAGCCCGTTATATTTATTTTGAATTTTGATTTTTAGTTAAAGCTTGTTCTAGAAAGTTTTGAATTTTTTATAGTCAATAACTTAAAAGTAGTTGAATAGAATAAAATATATATAATATTTACATATTTAAAATATATTGTTAACCCTTACTCGCTGTCGTAATTTTTTGTTCCTCACCCGCCATCGTGGGGTCACTCGCGTTTTACGTTTGTATTAAAGGGTACACTGTAATGAGATGGTTTTCGTAATTTTACTTAGTATCAACCTTCTAGTACACGATTAAAAAGTGTATGAAAAGTAAAATAACAATTGGTGAAAGTGTTGTTTTTATAATTTTGGCACGTACTCTATTGGTGTACGCGATGCGGGTAATTTTGTTTGGACTCGAGTGACCCTATCATGGCGAGTAAGGGTTAATTTTACAGAAAATATATTTCTTGGGTATATATTCAAAATTTTCTGGAAAACAATTAGACTTTTGGTTAATACTATCCATTTGTTGTACATACTATAGATTCTACTTGGAGTTTTTTGAGTCTCGTGTTCCTCTGATCTAATTTAGTAGTTTTATATCTCATTACTCTAAATTTGCAACAAGATTTGATTTTTCGAATAATATGCAGTTTGTTAATAATTCAACATCCCAACATTTTGGAAGAAAATGTGCAGAAAATTTAAAAACATATAAGAAATTATGGCTACGAAGAAACAGAAACATAGAAAATTCTATAGTACTAATGGACGGTATTAAATCTAAGATTGTTTTCCAGAAGACGTTCTAAAATGAAAGGTTTTTGTGAAATGAGTTACATAAGTCTTAACAAAATCTTATTTTGCTCTCTCTTTCTCTCTCTCAATTGATTTTAAGGAGGCGGGATCCTTTGGAGGGTCAAGAAAATGCTATCTTTATGAATTCTTTTTACGAAAATTATATAGGCAATTTTGATTTGAAATTTTGAATTGAACACACATATTCATACATATTTAGTTGTAACACAGTAATTTTTATAAGGCAAAATAACGAAAATTGTAATAATTATAACATAGTTCGCGTGACGTATCCAAACGCGCATCGTCTCATGATCCCCATAAAATCTTGACATTCAGTTATTCGATACAACAAATCGAAAAAGATTCTTAATCTACAGATATTTAGTGTTATCGTCGGAATCAGAATTATTAAAATCTAACTATTTTTAAAATCATTATTATACATGTAAAAATAAAATTTAAAGAGTTACTAACAATTTTGAAAGTTTTACGTTAAAGAAAAATAAAAAATTAATATAATTTAATTTCACTGATCCAACGATAGAGAGAAGTATTTCGAATATGTAGGTGAAAAGGTGAAAGGGTGAAGTTAATCGGTTCATTAGTTTCTGCAATTGTGGGTAAGAGTTTGAAAAATATAGTTTCGAGAAAAATGCGTTTAAAGTTTCGAATACAATTTACTCGTATATTTTTAGTAGTTACGTAAGTGTTATTCTAATCAACGGTTCCAAGCTCATATAAGCCTTCTGTAACAAAAAAAAGAAAGAGAAAAAACATTGGAATGAAAAGATAGTTCGGCAGACCCTTGCGGAGACCCGATGAGTATGCTTCGATTCTGATCTGCGCACCGCTTTGAATAAAATGCTATAATTTTCATAATTTTTCAAATTTTTCGAAAAAATTTAAGGGTAAATTCTTAGAAATATGTACTTTCATAAAATGCAATAAAAATATTGTTTTTTTTGTCCTTCCAAAGAATCCTGTTAAGTAATTTATTACCGACAGCTGTGAAAAACTTTCTGGAATAAGTCTTAATTACATATTTACTGGTATTCAATTCACAATAGAATTATTTGATTATATTTTAGTATGATGCTCGTCAAAGACTCGTTCGTGATTTAGAAAAGGTACCTTTGAAGGAAAAGACTATTTTGTAGCTTATCTTATCGAAATAAATCTACAAAGCGAATCCGGAGTTCCGTTAACCATTGTTGACACTGACAATCGCACGATTAATAATCCAGCGATAAGACTTGTATGGCTGATTACTATTTCCCAGTATCTCACCATTAGCGACCACTTTATCGACTTCTACAGGGAATTACAGTTATAGCGTTTAAGATGATAACGCAGTTTGAAGATTTTTATTTCACACGCCTGGATTTGCATGTTTCAATCGTTCGTTAGTGTTTGAATCTCATTAATAACATCGAAGTAACGATGAATAAAAGAGAATAGTAATTAGTAACCATATAATTACTTTTTATCTGATACATCTCATATAATTACTTAATATACACTTATATAGGAAAATTGTTAAATTTAACACATTGTAAACGATCTACTCAAATTTTTGTGTCTAACATAAAATGAATATATTAGGAGGTAATACAAAAATATGTGAAAAATTAAAAAAAAAGATTTAATATTTTAACACAATTTGTGAACAAGTTATGGAAGTATCATATACTTTTTCAGTAAAATTAACATTTATATAATATGTTGACATGTACATTGTAATTATTTATCTTAGGATTTACTTTCAAATTACACATCATTTTTATATAATATATGCTTATTTATCTATAAATTGTTATTTGAACTTTAAGAAATCTTGATTATCAAAAATTCAATCATTAAATACAAAACATTCAAATAACATGATCACATAATGTTAAATTAACATTTGGATATATGGAAAACTTAACAAAAAAGTTTCAATAAGTTTTAACTGATTTTAACATAAATACAAATTGTTTTCTATGTGGCTCTATAAGCATAGTTTATTTTTAAGTTTTACCAAGCGATGAATCGCCAGTGATAATGAATGCTTTAACAGCGCGTAATTATAGGAAAAATGCTTGCCGCCTTGCATCACGCGGGTATAAGGTCGTCATCGCTTTATAAATTTCTCGAGGATCAATGTTTCCCGACGGACAGGAACTTCCTCAATCCTGAAATGATTCATATCTGCGCTTAATGCAGATACAATGGTTCGGAATGCAAGCGGGACAGAGTGGGCTCATCAAGGATGGCGAGCCGCTGCGCGCGCGACGTAATGTGGATAATACGTAATGAAGACTACACATTCCTGAACATTGACCGCTTTCTCTGCTCGTCTCTCTCGCGCTCGCTCGGGGAGAGATTTCTCTACGCTCGCGTCTCACTTCGATCCTTTCTCCACACCGCCTTCGTCCTGCAGCCCATGCCGTTGAGTCCGGTTCAGTGCGCGAGACGGGCCGCGGGTAATTCACACCGAAACGATCATTAGTTCGGGCATAACCTGTGCGCATCGCGCCACTTTGCCTGCGCCCTCGTTACAGAATAAATGTGTTAACAATTACATAAAAGTTATACCAGCAGAACGTAATATGTCATTGATCTCGTAAGCTTTCATATGCCGTTAAAGTGATATTATGCAAAATAAATCATAGACATCTTGCACGACTGAAATATTCTTATGAAGAATGTTTTCTTTCCCTTCCTGAATTCCTTTGGCATTTCGTAGACGCGAAAAGCGATTCTGACAGGCGCAGAAGTCTGCGGAGAGAATTCGCCGGTTTTAAAGATTGGCCGCAATCTAGCCTGAATCCGGTTTCGCCTTTTACGTTGCATTATAACGCTCTTACACTTGCATACTGTATTTCGCGTGAATGTGCAAAGGCGCATACAGTGGCATGGAGAATGAAGAACCTTAGGCGGTGGAAGCAGCCAACGGTACTTCGGCGGAATGAAATTACACGTAGTGTATCCCGCGTGTTGATTACATAATCAATGTCTCGTCTCGGCAACGGATCGTCGAGAAAAAAAACTCTCTGATCGTTCATTGTCAGCCACGCTCGTAGTCGTTTAAAGAAAGAAGAACAGGAAAAGTCACGTATATTCAGGTCAATATGTGGCGGAGGGATGAATTAAAGTAGGTAGTAAAAATCACGAAAGAAAACATACGAAAGATCGCTGAAAACGCGCACAGGCTTGGAATCAATTTACGGAGGGATGGTTTGGAAAAAAGAAAGAGATGTGAATCTCAGCTTTGCTTTCTCACGTGGCCACATCATAAATGCAGTGAATTTATCGTGATCACTCAGCGTTTATACATATATTCATGATCGCGCCAACATTCCGCCGCGAGCTCCCGGTTAGTATGGAGCAATCGATAAGGCACAGCATCCGGCGTGTAAAAAGTACATGCCTCGCGTGCTTGGTTGCGTGAGTTAATAAGCGATGTGAATGACTTAAAGGTATTTAACCGCGTTAAATAATGCTCGCGAGTGCGCTAGAAACTCAGTTTACTTGTTGGTTACGTTGCAAAACATAAATTTCCTAATATTTTGCGTGATCGGATAATACAGCTTAGATCATCTGGAACTGGGGTACTTTACTGAAAGAAAATTATTTGTAACTATAATTGAATGTTAAAGTAATTAGGGTTAGGAACGCCATTTTTATAATTATTATCTTTCATATTAGTAACGATAACATCGTACAATGCGTCGTACTAATAAAAAAATGGTTGTAATTATCATAATTTAAATACAGTTGGCACCAAAAATGACTACAAAATTATTCATTACTTTATTTCCATTCATTAACACTTCGATTAACACTTAATTCATTCTCTTCATCGAACGACGAATAGATTATGGATTTTTTTAAACTTTGTGCTGAAGTGTTATTATATCTTTTGTCCGTTCTATTAAGATTGCATTTGTTTTATTTATTACATTGTTTCCATTGCAAATTATGTAATACTTTCAATTTTTATGTGGCCTTACTGTTTTTTTTGTTTTTAAACTTTAAAGCATTTTATTATCTTCTTAACATCTTATTTGTCTTAATATTTATTATGTTATTATGATACATACTCACTAACGTCATTTCATTAATTCTGTTTTTACATGTGTTACACGATAATTAAAATTTGTACAATTATCGTTGAAGAAGACTCTGTGTTTCGATATTTGAATTCGATATTATTTGACCTGGTATGTTATTTAATATGGTTATGATTTTTTTTTATAAATAAAGATTATTTAAATAGCTTATATTATTTTATTGGTTATTAGTCGTTAACCTCCCAATGATTATATTTATTATTTTATTTTACTCTCTATTTAAATTTATTTCACTATATTAAATATATTATATTATCCATACACACAATTCCCACCATTTTTCTGTCAGTGTAGCACATTGTATGTTATTATTACTAACATTATAGCACTATCTATGAAATTATAGCAATAACTATGAAAATAGAGTTCCAAACTATAATAATTTTAATATTTAATTGTAATCACAAACATCAAATGCTTTTCTCTCAGTGTATATACTCGAAAAAATAAATTTGTTTTTAATTTATTGTATATAAATATAATACCTGTGAAAAATATATAATTATTTTATTTTTATCTATTAATCCTTATAAATTAATTAGATGATTAGACATGTTAATTAGAGCGTGAATCTGTACATATCAGAAAGTACATAGAAAGTGTATCGAAAGTACGCGTATCAGTACGATCGAATCCGTCTGTCATGCGTAACTTTCTGCAATGATATCGAAAATATTATTTAATTTTAAACTTGATAAGGAGCTAACGTGAAACTTACAATAACAAATTTATGACAACAAATAGAAATGTTCACGATAATGAAATAGATAATAAGTAGCACATTCGAAAGAAAAACTTGCAGATTAATATACCGTGGGCCCGATAGGATGTAGGAATGGACGCATGCGGAGGAAAAATAGCCATTATTTTCATATCCCCCTCGTTTTCGCTCGAAAGAACCAGGAAAGGAGTTTCCGCGTGGTTGTTGTTATAATCCACTGATGCCGTGCAATATTCTTCGGGCGGGAGCTTTGAAGGTAAAAGAAACGGCACTTAAAATATAGTCTAGAAAGATACTATGGAAATGCAAATAGTAACAAATACACGTGATATACTGATAACAACAGCAAAAATCATATTTCTATATTTCATAATGTCGTTATATAAAATTTGCTGGAAAATTCGTTTATTATCAATTGATGTGTTTTCTACAAAAAGTTTCCTACAAATGTTTCCTGCAAATAAGTCCATTTAAAAGAAGTTCTATGTTATGGCGTTAAATTATTCTCTATCAGTAACGTCATATCGTGAACAATTTTCCAGCAGGAATGAAACATAAATCGTGAAACATAAATATTAATAGGTAGTAAATATAACAGTTATGCAAAAACCAAACACAGAGATTTTTTATTTTTTTTAATGGATTCTCAAAATATACATTAATCAAAAATTTTACAACTTTATTCTTGTACTTATATGACTGGAAAAAAATATATTCATATAATGAGTTGTGTAAAGATGACAAGTTTCCATTGTTTCTTGACATTCTTGAAAATTTAGTTTTTGGACTTGTTTGGTTTTTGTAAGAAAAACTCTTAAATTGTTTAAACAAAATCTTGGATTTTTCTTTTCTCTCTTGCTCTGTAATATATTTTTTATTTACACAGATAAAATACATGTACTCCTTTTTGCAAAAATATTTTTTTATATAACATATTTAATGTAAGTGTCAGAGTCACTTATATAACTAGTATTAATTCTAGAAAGTTAAATCGATAACGTTATTAATTACGTTTTAATTCACTCTACAGGTGGATTTCATCAGATTTCATCGAGCAAAGCCAGCACTCAAAACTGCCGGAACGGTGGAAGAGACGGATGGACGGAGGAATCGACTTAAACGAGAAATGAAGAAGAAGGGGCAGGATGGAATGTAGCGAATGGGGTCGCTGCCGTTGAAGGCAAACGACTGCGCCCCTGGCTCCTCCTGATAAGTTGCCTTCGAATGCCGCGGAACTGCGGAAAACGGTATCCATTCACATTCCCGGGGTGACTAATCCGCGCTGTCTCTTACGTGACGCGCACGTGTACGTGCCCAAAGCGATCACGTATCGCGATATTAGAAAATTCGCTCAACGCTATCACATTTCTTGAACGTGGAAATTTCATATTACATATTACATATTACATGATCACCTGATTCTTTTACAGTCAGACAGCAATTTCTAAGAATATACGTCTCATCTAACATGCTTTATTCATTAATACAATGATATGAGATATATTTTCAGAAAGTGTAAAGGACGATGGGTAAAATAATCTTATTTTGGTCTGAATGATGGTACTTTTTTATGTATTTTCTTATGTATTCTTTCTCATAGTTTTTGATGAGTTGAATCATTTGCAAATTAATTTCTAACTGATTTGATGGGAAAGTATTGAAAATCGTATTCAAAGTATCAAAGTTTAATCGAAAACTGAACAAAAATTCAAGAATATGCATTTTTTTACCTTCTTTTTTTCGTTCTATCACTTCCTATCCCATCATCCTACTCTCTTATTTGATCTAGCCATTCTGACACTTAATTTTACCCAGTCCAATCTAATATCACCTAACTTGCCTCAAATTATTTCGTTCTTAGCATGATCTAGAATTAACGACGTGGCGAATATCAGTTTCCGTGTGAGCGGAAAGGCAAAAAAATAGAAAGACAAAAAAGATAAGAATATGTATATTCTTGAGTTTTTTTTAGATTTCGACGAAGCTTAGCTACTTTGAATTTTTAATATTTTCATATCAGCTTGAAATTAGTTTTTTCAAATAAGTTAGCATATTAAAAAATATGCATACAAAATTATACATAAGAAAATACGCATAAGAAAGATTCCATCATTTAAGCCAAAATTAGGTCATTTTACTCATCGTCCTTATCAAATGATAGTTTTACGTTACATTGGTGAATAACAATATTGAAATAATGAAACTATATAAATTAGAAAGTACATCTTCCTTTTATACAGATTTATTAAAAGCTGTTCTATTAAAAGATACAAATAAAGATACTTATTATTATAAAATACTAATGTACTTATTTATTCTATTAACCTTTAAGTAGATAGGTGGGGTGGCCACAGTACCCCAGGCAACGAAGAAATGCAAGATTAAAATTCTTGTGTTGGAAAAGAAAAATAGAAAGTAGTGTCCACTAATCTTAAAGTTTATTTTTTTACATTCCTCTATTTCCTAAGAGTTCAACTAATGTAAATTTAAACACAACTAATATACTAATAAATACATAATAATAATAATATTTCTTTGGGGCGTTGTCAGCACCACATCTACCTACTCATGTAACTTTTGATCATCTACCTACTTAAAGATTAAAAAAGAATTATTTCTTAAATCGATTCCCTTCGCTTGTACATTGCAATTTTTGTATTACAACTGAATAAATTAATCTTTTTGACAATGTATAAAACTTAATATTACTTTGTGTTTTTCACATTTTAAAATACCTTTATATTCAATTGTCATATCATGAAAAAGGTATAGAGATAACATTATTTTAACGTAATTGCTTTAATTTTATTAATAAAAAAGATTCTTATATTTCATAACATTTTTTAATATTTTTCATATTTAAAAATTATGAAGACTTCTTTATTAATGATGAAAAATGTTTAAAATTTTTTTAGATTTTTTAAGTTTTTTTATGGAAATTATAAAAAGAAATCTTAAAATAGTTCAGTATTTATATATAAAGAATTTGAAAAAAAATATTGACTTTTTCTATAGGACTTCTGAAAAGTGTTTTATTTCGTTTAAAAAGTTTGGTAACATTTTTAAAAAATTATAAAATTTTACAGAAATTCTAAAAAAAAAATAAAAAAAAATAAAGGATTCTAAGAAAACAATAAATAATTGAAGACCAAAAACGAGCTATCTTGGTATTATATAAATTACAATAATTTATTTTAATATTGAAATCAAACTGTTTACGGAACGTTTTGTCTTACTTGATTTTCATCCTTCAATTATTCATTGTTTTGATAATATGAGCGTAAAACCATTAGTGTTATTCTAAGAAAAATTTGCACCAGATTTGTAAACAATAGATTTTACTATTTGCATCTGACGAAGAGACGATAGCAGGGTTTCTCCGGTCGGACCAAAGTTATAAGCGGTTTAGCGTCACGCATGGTTAGCCACGTATCAGAATTTAATCGTATCATGTAGAAATCATCGCGAGATGGAACAATAGGTTCGTCGAAAATTCGAAATTCGTAATCGATAATTCCGTCTGTGTAACCGCTCTTTAGGCATGCATTTACTGCTTCATCCTCTGACGTTTCTACTGATGGATAACACAGCGTGTGCCATACGCCGTAAGACCGTTGCATCACTTCGCCTGCAGCAGATCTGAGAAGCAATTTCACAAATTTAATTACGTAAACATGTTCGTTGCTTTAATTCGTTAGCATTTAATAACACTGATTTAATTGCACTGAGAAAAACGTGTTTGAGGTATTTGTGATTATAAGTGCATGGTAAAATTATTATTAGGAACTCCATTTCTATGGTTATTACTATTATAATGTTAATAATAATAATTTAAAATACATTTATACTACATATAAATATAAATTTATACTACATATACTATATTCTACTATAAAAAATTTATTTGCGATAATTTTAAATATTAACATAGTAGAGGAGAAGAGGGTAATATGGCACCCATTTTTATTTTTTTGAATGACCTTGTTAATCAATATTAAAACTTGAACGATTATATTCGTTAAAGTGTTTAACATATTCTAGACTCAAAGTAAAATAAAAATATAATAAAATAATTATTACTTATGACGTGATTTATAAATACGTGATGCACTACATAATTGGTAGAAGAGGAAAAGTGATGGTAATATGGCTTGCCCAAAATTAAATTTAAAAAATTGGTTTAGTTTTAAAAATACAGTATTTTGTTACAAAATTATATACTTTTAATTTTTCATCGTTTTAAACTTTCCTGGTTTAGAATTTTCTTACGTTTATTAAAGATATCATTAGAGATATTAATTTACCCTTCTTTAATGTTAAACAACAAGGATAAAATAATAACTCTAATGTTTCTAAACATAGCTTTTTAGAGCTTCAGAGTGACAATCGATTTATTGAAGAAATACTTCGAAACTCTCGCTTTAGAGCGCTATTAATAAAATCTCATGTTAGTGTTTAACTTTGCATAACTCGAAATGTGCACAGCCGAATAAAAAATTAAATAACAAAAAATCATTCGAGTGTACATACTAATGATAAAATGTTCAAGTTTAGATACAATGAGAAGATATATGTTATTAAGTGCTAAAATGTACCTTGAAAAAGTTTTGAAGTGCTTAAAAGTAAAAATGTCTTATAACAATTGTCAGCTATTGTGTATTAGCATATTGGCGCCATTAAAAAACAGCGAGTTACTACAAATAATTCCATAAGCAATTGTTAAAATTCATCACCTAATAACGGAATTAATAGAAATAGCCATAATAACCTTTTCTCCTCTATCAAGATATGAATGATAAAAATAAAATGACCATTTCTATGTAGTAAATTCAATCATAAATATAGTGAATGCAACAATATTTTTTTTCAACATTTACTTATTGTTTACGTAATAATAAGTAATAGCTATAATTTGCATGGTTAAAACAATTATAAAGATATAATTATCATTAAAAATTATAATGACTATAAATTATAGTTAAATTATGATAGTTGCAACCATTTATCTCTCTCAGTGTGAGTATCACCCGCATATGCAAAAATAATGGCACAGTTGAGTCTCATGAAATCTCACCCATTTCTTCCATGCTCTTGCACCTTTTTGCATTCCATTTCATCTTCACCGTTCGGACAATCATTTTCGCCATCACATACGAAATCTTGCGAGATGCAAGTAAAATTTCTGCTTTCTCTGCACACAACATACATTTATATATGTATAATTACTGACTGTAATAATTTTTACAAAATTTATTATTTATTCGTGGTGGCGCGTGAAAATGGTCGATTAATAGTTAACGGATCCCCAGTTTGATTCTGACCGTCACCTTATATTTAATTTTCCGAAGTTGGGTCAGAGCTTGAGGATTTGGGATCTGTACCAGGCTCAAGAGACTAGAGATATATTAAGGCATAAGGACAGTGTTTGCCGTTATCTGTATAAAATTATCTAGATAATCATCTAGATAAAGAAATAACTTCATCTTATCTTTATCTAGATTATTATAATGTACATTATCTTTATCTTTATCTTAGATAAAAAAGTTATCTTTTTAAATTATCTAAGATAATGCGAATAACGAGAATGAAGTATTGTGTTTAGCCTCAGCCTCCAAATTACCATTTATTCTAACAGATTTTTTCAAGAATTGCAAAATTTATTGCCAGTACTGAAAATCTATAGATAAGTACGTAATAAACTATAGATTTTTAGTACTGGCAATATATATCGAAACGCAGTTCAAATCAACAGTGGTACAATAGAAAAATTGCCCCAAAACTATAAATTCGAAAACTTACAATATTTTATCAGTCATGATATAATGTGAATTATATTTATATATTTTTCCTATTTTTAATTTTGATTTTTATTTGATTCAA
>QKQZ01012343.1:0-10081 GCA_003595255.1 Solenopsis fugax | reverse complement strand
TGTATCGCGTCGCGTCGCGTCGCGCCGCGCCGTGCCGTGCCGTGTTGTAAACGCGGCAACTCGTTTAACCATCTTGCGAGGCGCACGTTATGCACGGTGCTCCGTTTATATCCGAAGAAAATATTCGGCCGCCCGAATAAATTTCTTCAGACGGGAGAGAGGGCGCGAGAAAAAAAAAGAAAAAAAGGCAACACGACACATGTAAACTCGCATAAAACAGTTTTTATTAATATTTTACGTAAAGAAAAGAAAAAAAAATATTCTACATACATAAAAAATGTGCATGTATGTTCGTACATAAAATATAATTTGTATGTAGAATTTTTATGAATAAATCATAATTATTTTTAGATGCGCTGGAAAACGTGTCGTGTTCTGAGAAAATACATAATTTTAATATCTTCTGAAATATTTTTTAGGTTTATTTTCTTTATATTTTAATTATCAGATCGATACTCTCTGAAATTAAAAGTTTATTAGCATGTGATCATAACGTCGATACTTTCGATGCCACGAGGCACAGATCGAAGCATCCGCAGAGTTTGAACTAATAATTAGCACGGCTCTTTCTTTGTCTTATTTAGTATATTATTCTTGGCTGAGATCGAGTAAAAATAGCGTTTCGCGATTCTTAACCGGGTGAAAACTTAATTAGTACTTTGTCTCAACCTCCATTGATGTCGCTATTATTAATCTTTCGAACTATATTCGAATAAGTTCGTTCTAAATATTGAAAAATTCTTAAAAAATAGATTTAAAGAATTCTGTAATTCGATGCAAAATTTTAACCGATTATATTATTAGAAATATATACACTGAGAGAAAAAATATCTTACAATAAAAAAATGTTAACACAAAAAAATTATTTACTCGGTCCCAATAGCTTATTTATTTGCTGTCGAGTTAAAAATTTCTTAATTGAAATATTTTTTTGTAAATAAAATGAAATAATTTTTATTAGTTTTAAAAAAATATTTATTGTTAGATTATTTCTATATTTAAGATAATCAAATTTTTTAATCTAAGAAAACAATTTAATTAAGTTTAATAATATTATTAGTTTATTTGTAAAATCATTATTTAAATGTAAAAAATATCGAAATTCAAAGTTATATACTTAAGGTAATGTCTATTTACTTAAAAGTAAATATTTTTATTTAAAACAAACAAATGCTTGCATCAAAATATGATTTAAAAAAAATGTATTTTTTTCATTAAAAAAAATTTTTTCTCTGTGCAACATATCTATTTTAATAATGTAATATTTTCTGAAATATTAGTAAAATCTGTCGTGAGCCGTGAAACCGACATGTTATAAAGCATGCATGTTGTATTCTAGTAAATAGTAAATGTTGAATATTAGATTTTTTTCAAACTATTCCGGGGTCAATCTTGAAAAGAACGTGGTTAAAAAGTTAAATTTTAACAGGAACTTGATGAAATTTTAACAGCGTTTGTCTCCAAATTTCGTTCGCGACTCTCGGCGAAGCGCGATGTCAACGTAACTTCATTCTTCATCTCCTAAGATAGAGCCTATTATATCGTGCCTTATATTCCTACTTTACAAACGAGAAGCGAGAGAATTATCGGGTCACGAGGCGAGGCATGGCGCCAAGAGACGCAGGCGTCTCCCGCCTCCCTCCGTACCGAACTTGACGAAATGCCGGAATCGTAATATCGAAAAGATTTCGAATTTCCAGCACAGAGTCGAACGCTTCCAACGCGGCTCATTTTTCATCCTGCATCTTTTGCGGAAAAGTCCATAAATCCGGCCTCATATTGATTTTGGCGTCAGCTCACTTCTCTTACAAAGAAAACGAAAAAGTTACAGATTATTTGACGTTGAATATTGAGGCGAATGAATATCGGGAAAGAAAGCTGGGACTATAAAGGTCTGGATGATGAGCGACGAAAATAACTACAGGTTCCTTTGAAATGTGTTCCGTCGATAGAAAAGATGTCCCACTTTTCTTACCGGATCACAATTGAGTGACAGGTGACCCTTGGCTACTTTAAAGTTAATCTTTAAGAAAATGAGATACGAATAGTTTTCGTAGTTGCGCAAGCGATGAAATTGCCAAGTTATTTTTTAATTACAAGCGTTGAAATTGTCCAGTTGCGTTCTTTACTGAATTTCAACTTCGCCTTTTTATTTTGACAAGATTTTAATTTAAGAATTTATTTCCGAGGTACATGATATTAAAACTTGTAAATTAGCAAAAGTTCCGAAATTTGCCGTTCCATCGCGATAAACCAGATTTTTGCCGATAATTATATTAAAGTTTTATTTGATGAAAGTAACAAGCTTGTTACTTCCGATATTTTGTTACAAAACTGGCTGTGTCAATTAGATTAAAAATTAGCACAATTATAAAAATTGGCAAACAAGAAATAAATGTATGATATAAAATATACACACGTAGGCCTTTAGTGCTGTTTTATTAAATAGTTACAGACTCCGTTTCATATAAACTGTGATATGAAGACATATACGAAGTTGTAATGTGAAAAGTGACGGGATATCTGTGCCTTTATCTGTCTCTATCCGGAATGGTTCTGCGCGTTACGTGCATTACGAGCGATTCGATACGCTACCGTCCTGAATCTTTAAAGCGCTACGTGTCGATTCGTGTCAAGTGGCTTATAAATGGAAAGCAACGTACTACACTCTCACCGTTCAATGGTAGATTTATCGATAGGCGGTCACTTGGGACCTTTAAATCTCGAGGGGATCCTCGCAAATTATACTGCGGATTTGCAACGTCATATATGATGAAGTAAGGGCGTGAAACGTTAATATGTTGGCAGAGAGAACGTCGATTTAAAAAAATTTAGCCAAACCTATAAATAGGGAAAAGTTGCTAAATGCGTATCGCTCACCTAAAACGTACCAACACAGAAAGAAAAATTTAGCTAATCATGATTTGCTAAGGCTGTATTAGCTGTCGTAACTATAAATTTATGAACTACAGCAAAACGATTTGCTGTTGTTCCTAATACATTAGTTAAAGTATTAGTATTAGTAGCAAAACATGCATGTCTATCAGAATCACATAAAAATAGTTATCATAGCAACATAAAAATAGTTATCGGAACTAACCGATATGTCAGTGATACGTAGGTAATACACTTGGTAGCTAATTAATGTAGTTACCTAGAATAACTTTTAGCTACAGAGTATATTTTGGATATAGCAAATATTTTCTGTAGCTAAATTCGTGTATCAGGTAGCTAAACTCTTTCAACTAAATATGTATAGGTATCACAGATAAGATATTAGTTGTCCATATATTACGACGTAATTTAGTTACCATACGCAGGTTTTAGCTACAGCTACTTTTTTTCCGTGCATGTATTCAATATTTTACAGTTTTACTTCATATAAGCAACATTTAGTGACAAAAAGTAAAAGTAAATAAGAAATAAGTAATATAAACAAAAATTTAGCAAGTTTCATTTTGTTTTGTGCTATCGGCATTTTAGAAAATCAGGTACATCTGATGTAAATTTTTCATCATTTGATAACGTAATTATGCAATTTAATTTTGAATTGTTATATTTTCATATAAATGAAAGATTGTTGAAGAATATTTCATATTAATTATATATTTACAATTATTATAAAAATTGAAAAATGATGTAAGATTGATAAGTGATAATAGTAAAACTAGTAATTGCTATGAATACAAATATATCAATTACAAAAATAAATTCAAGCCAGTTTTATTTCTGTGTTCTTAACTTTTCATTATTGTTATTTATTAATTATTGAATATTTGATCACTTTTTCGACAAATTTTTAGTAAAATAAATATTAGTAATATTATAATAGAATAGTTTTTTTTATTTTTAATTACTTTAATTCATAAATTCGATATTTTCGAAGACAATACGATTTAAGAGACCATAGGTACGTTTTAGGTAACCGGTTTTCTAAATCACGCTTTTTGCAGCATGTTATAGAAAAACTTATAACAAATTAATTTGTTATTATATTAAAAGATTTAACATGTAATAATAGAGATGATTAAAACATCAAGTTACAATTTCAAACTTTGATTTGCATCTAAATGCGAAAAATAATATAAAATAGCTTAAATGGTATAACATGCATTTGGCAACTTTCCCCTATTAATAATTGTTCCCAATATTAAAAGCAGAGGTATTATTATTACTATTATTAAACCAAGATATTATCAATTTCTCGATTATTAAAATTGTCAAAACACGAAATGTAAATCTGATGAGATTTATCATAATTGTATAAAAACATAATGCAACATAAAGTATTTGAATTATTTTCCTTTTTCAATTAATGAATTATAATTACAATTATGTTAAATTCTGCAGTATTATATTGAACACACGGGTATAATAGCAGATAATATTCATTTGGTTTGAGTAAATATCGCGTTATCGCCAGTGCGTCACTCACCAATCGCTAATTACGAAAAGCATACCTTTAATTATAGGATTAAATTAACGAGGTTACACAAATGGTAGACTCCTAGAAATGATGAGAAATAACGAGACTAACAACAGAATAACATTCTCCCTAATCCTTTTTATCTTGCCAAAATTTTTGCCAATACTATTTTAATGCGAATACTATTACTCAATTAGGATGAGCTCTAAATGAGAAAAAAATGATCGATAAAGGTTTTAGTTTATATTCTCTTTTACAAATGGCATCCCTGCAATATTTCAAAACAAAAGAGATTTGCCTTTTTTACTTCTGCCCAAAGAATTTTTTTTTAGAACTAAAAAAATATCCCTCGTATTTTGTAGGGATCCTCGTAGCCTTTAAATTTATCACGCGACAAACATTTTTGGGGAATATCGCCCTAGCAAAAGCAACATGCGACCTTGTGATTTTGTCAACGCGACACTGTTTCTTTTTCAAAGCCGCCATTGTCACCGCACCGCATCTATGAAAGTGTGAGCAAAGCGGAATAAACGAGAACATTTCCGACAACGTTGGTTTTTGCGTTAACGTAAATCGCGTAAAAGCGAAACTTGGTCGAGCGCGCGGTTTTGCTGGCCGGTCGATGCCACTGCGAGGATGCTGGCGTGCGTCTATCCGCGAGAAAACTTCGAGGTGAAAACCGTGGCGGTAAAGCTCCATCACGGAAAATCCAAGAGGAAGTCCAAGTCCGTCCCGGTGAGGGAAAAACTTCCTTCGGACACCGCAGAGACGGAATGCAACAACGGCGAGCGAGTAAGCAGCGAGGTAAGGTTCTGCCTGGTGCACTTTGCACCGCGCCGTCTCGCTTTTCGCTCTGCCGACGCGGAGGGAAACTTGCACGTATTGTGAATAAATGAATTAGAAGGCGGGGAACAAGATGTTCGTCTATTCTATTATATCTGCGTATATCATTAACACGAACTAGAGATTTAGATTAGAGACATGCGTCAAGAACATTGAATTTTCCATTATTTTCGTAGTGTTACTTATACTCGCCGGTGATAAAAATAATAAATAATTCCTTTATTATAGTCAACAAATTGATAAATTATTTTATTGGTTAAACTTGTTCACAATTTCGACCTAAGGTTCAGGTCCTTTTTAAGTGAGTAAACGCTGAATTATTTGTTCAGGACCGTCCATGAATTCTTTCCAGAATATTCATTTATACAGTAAACGTTTCCATTGTCAAAAATTTCTATAAATTAATAAAGCTTGGTAAATATGTCGAAATATAAAAGTGTGAGTCAACGCTTGTTACACTGAAAAAAAAAGTCTGGTTATAACTACCAAATGTATAGTAAAATAGTATAAATTAAATATTTTGTCAATATAACCAAAAATAATTTTATTTTATTAAATGTTTAATAAGTATTGTCAAATCTGGTATAAGTTACTAAACATTTAGAAAAGTAAAATTATTTTTGGTTACAATGACCAAATAATTGATACTATTTCACTATACATTTGGTAGTTATAACCAGTCTTTTTTTTCAGTGTAAAATCACAGATTTGCGACTGACTAACACGAAAATTTTCACTTTTTTTTTTCTTTTAACATCTTTACCAAACTTTAATAATTTATACAGATTTTTGACAATGAAAACATTACTCTGTAAATGAACTTTCTGGAAAGAACTCGTGCCACTCATGCTTCCTGAACAAATGATTTAGTATTGTTTACCAACTTACTTGAAAAGGACCTGAACCTTAGGTCGAAACGTTTTGTGAAAAAGTTTAACCAATAAACAATTTGCCAGTTTGTCGACTAAATTTGGAATTATTTATTATGTCCAACATTTTGTTAGATATGCCTCGGGAAATTTTAGCGCTCTGTCACACGGGCAAGTTAAACGTGACGCTGCGAGAAAATTGATCGGGAAAGCCATTTACATGTTATAACATTATTTAAAACACATACATCAATTTCGCGCGTCGTTAAAACTTTATCATTTAAAAGTCTCAGTTGTTTCAATCTTAATAAAAATCTCACATCATGCTCGAAATATTCTAGCTTTACAGGGATCGCATAAAGATTGCGGAAAATCGTTCCATTGAATCCTCCGTATTTACATTTTTATCAGCCATGTATACCCCCGCTTAAGCGAGTGTAATCTCCATAATTGCGAGCCTGTGCTCTTTCTCGGCTTAAGTCTCGGCTTTTGTACTTTCTACACTACTACACGTTTTCTTACTTTCCTTTGTAAAGCGTTAGTGTGTACTTATTTCCTTTTAATCAGAAAGTAGAAAAAGATGTAGCTAGGAGAGGGTAAGCCTCGTTAGTTTCATTTGTTGCTTTATTCATAGTTCCATTAATCTTCTCTCTCTAACGAACTATAGTGTTGCAAAATGTACCAATTTCCACATTATTTAAGAGTTATGTAGAATACCTGAGAGAAGTCACGAAATATTCCCTTCCCAGCTCGAAGTATACAAAGTGACTGCAAGCGGAAATTATATTAAAACTAGTAATCGTAATTGAGAAGAGGCTTCAATTGAAAGGGAAGAATACGGAATTAATTATATAATTCCGTTTTTCACTTCCTGTCCTTTACGCGGGAACGACGAGTCGTGCTTTCATTAATTTCGCGAATGGATGCTCCCGAAAAAGGGGGAGAGACCTCAACTCTCGAGCGGCGCCTCGCCGGAACGAACAAACTGCCGATTACGGCTTCTTCCGCGCTACCTGTTTTCAGGTTCCTCGAAATTAATTTTACAGGTGAGAGGGCGATGGGAGGAGAGGAGAGGATAGTCCGGGGCGGATCATCCCCCGGGGATTATCCGCTCTTGCAAGAATCCGCTTCTATGAGAAATTTCTTTTTCGTTTACGTGTTCCCTCGAGGGAACATCTTTTCGCAACTTTCCCCGCCCATTCACGCACGGAAACGAATTCTGTTGGTTATCGGCCGGAGAAAGAGATTACCTTTTTCCCTTCTTATATTTCTTTCTGAGAAGCTGGTCAAATCAATCGGGGACTTCGGTGTGAAAGGATTGTAACCGCCGCCATGCTCTTGCGGTGCGCGCAATTATCTTTTGTCGAAAGAGTATTCCCGAAGATAAATGGATAAAGGGAATGTGAAGAATGCACTTCGTATAAATTAAATAGTTAATCTTGAGAAAAATAGCATCTTCGAAGATTTTTATCTCCGGTAATCATATAAGGTAACTCTGGCCTATCCAATATGACCTACTTGCTGTTTCTAAGTATTATATAGTTACATGGTGAATCGAACAAATAATGCTAGTATGTCGTACACGCTGGGTATATTTCGAACGATATAAGTTTAGCTTATTTTTTCGTCTAGATGTTGGCAGCCTCTTAATTAAATCGAGAAGTGTTCCGAACCCATGTGTCATATATCATAATCAGTAGAAATAACTTGTATAACTCAACCATTCCTTGATGAAAATTTTTCTCAGAACTTTAATACAAATTGGAACACTTTTCAGAATTTTTCATATATTATATATGAATTCTGAAATATTTCAAGATAAAAAATCTAAGAGATTTTTTAAAAGGTTATAAAATTGTACAGAAATTTTACTAAAATTTACGTAAAAATTCTGAAAAATAACTTTATAACCCTGGTTAAAATTTTTCTCAGAATTTTCTATATATGACTTTTCAGAATTTTGCGGAATATGTGTATAATTTTATAATTTTTAAAAAAATTTCTCAGATATTTTAAACGAATCTTCAAATATTTTAGAATTTACATGTATGTTGTTGTCAGTGAGGTCAAAAGTAAAATTTTCTTGATTGTTATGTTTTTCATCTAATATTTCGTGAGAAAGTTATTATTTTCTGGAACTAATGGTTATTAATCTCCACAATTTATATTATTGTAGCTCTATATTTATACTTTGCAATGCTGTATTTAGTTTGTATTTTCGTCATAACGTTCTGCTTATAACCAAAGAAAGAAAACTCTTTGGTAAAAATAATATGACTCCACACCTAGATAAATAATGAGTACACACACATCGATTGTGGTGAATGTCTTTTCGATACTTTTATTATTTCAGATCATAAATTTTAATTCACCTACTAAACTTCGATTCACAAGCCATAGTTTTAAGGAAAAAAAGTTAGGATAAGTTAATTATTTACTTAACGGATTGTTGATGAAAACAGTTCTTTGTGCACTCTTAAATGTTAATATGTCAATAAACATAACAATATGTTAATAAACTTATAAATTTAATAAATATGTTAATAAACTTATAAATGTAACGTTAGATCACTTTATTTTTGAAAAATATATAATTAGGCCATATTGAGTATATATGTATTTAAAACGACCTAAAAATGACACTTTCTAAAAATCTTTACTGCATCCACGTAAATATTTGAAATTGTCCCACATTTTAAGTTAATTTTTAGAAATGTTTCCTACTTTGAATCTGGCCAACAGTTTTTAATTTTAGACTCAGCAAAAAATTAGAAAAAATCACAAAGCTGAGGTAGACCATACAAGGTACAATTACCTTATTTTATATCAAACTTCGCAATAAGCAAACAATACTTGAACCAGAATCGGCTGCGTAAAGTGCGCCATTGATAAACTGCGTTTGTTTAAAAAAAAAAAAAGAGAAAAATGTTATTGGGACACGCGTGAAGCGTGACGGGTATAACCCAGAAAACTCCGAGCTTTCGTTTTTACGGGTTAAAGAAAACATAATGCATGTCGCGACTGCCGTGTGTATCATAACTGGAACGGCGGGATAATGAAATTGAATGGGATCTGGAGTCGGGAGGCGAGTCGTTCGTTTTACCGGCGCGGCGCGGTGGCGGAGCTGTCGGGAAATGGCTCCCTTTTCATTTCTCTCGGTGATCGCGCGATACGTCCAACGCAGCGCCGCGCCATTCGCCGTTTCGTTTGCCATTCTCGGTTGCCGCGCGCGCGGCAGCGGCGTTGGCGGTGGCGGCCTGCTCGAAACAATTAACTGTCACGCGAGTGAGCGCACGCGGAATGAGAAGAGGCAGAAGCTGGAACTCCGACGGCCGGGGGCGTCCGCGCTTACCGAAGGCGTCCCGTGTTATATTATCTTCCACGTTCAACGGCGCGTCGTTTATTGTCCCGAGCAACGCGATACTTTCGCCGTAACTGCCGCTCCGAGACCGCTTGATTCGCGCCGTGGGAGACGTGGACTCCGGTGCGGAGGATTGTGTCATGACGAAGATTAACTTTAACAATAACATATTGTCTAAAGCTATCGATATACTACCGGACACTCGCGCGCGCGAGATACCCTGCCCAACTTTCGACAGACGTTTCTGATCCTCGTTATCCATTACTTGAATAATACACGAGGCTTCAGAACTTTGAATCCGGGGTAACTTTGGATACGATTGTCTTGAAAGACGAGAAAGCGAATCCATTATCTTTTATTCTGCGTTTCTTTCAGACGTATTTTGTACGTTTCTGCGAGCAAGAATCCCGTATAGTACGAGTACATTCCCGACGAGTAAAATGTCTGTTTCAGAAATACTGATACGTAATGTTGCAGCAACATACGTAATATTATATTAACGCAGCTGCAATATTACGAATTCATATTTCTGCAATGTTTCAGCAACATTGCAGCAACGGTAAAATATCCATTTCAGAAATA
>QKQZ01012333.1:0-16657 GCA_003595255.1 Solenopsis fugax | reverse complement strand
AATTCAATAGAATAAAGAACATTATTTGAAAGAAAGAAAGAGACAGGATGGCAATCCGTAACAGTACCAATTACTATTTCTTAGTTACATTTTTTGTTGTTAAATTATCATGCAATTGTCTGAGTATTTGATATCTGTTTAGATAGTAAATATAGATTTTAATATGTATTCCTACAATTTATTTTTGTTTATCATTTACATATTATAAATTTTTTTTTAATGGACTGGTCGGGAAAGTAGGCTAATTTTATCCTGAAGTTATAAATACACATTTTAATTAATCCTGATGAATTTTATAATATTGCGCTTTTGTTACAGATACACCTAATTTATAAGTAATTTTAGTGCTTATCAAGAATTAACTCTAAAATTAAGCGGTTTAAAAAAATGTTATATTATAATTAAAAATTAATAAAATACAAATGAGTTTTATTTCAATTTTCGGTAAATTATATTAAAATAAATAAAAAATTCAAATATATTAATAATATATATTATTTCTTAACTCATCAATGTTATAATTAACTTACCCCAATCCTGAAACTATTTGGTACATAACGAATAAGAAAAAATATTAATTTCTTATATCACAATTATTAGTTTTCATTTATTATTAATATATTATTAGATAGCCTAATGTGTCTAGTAACCGACTAGAAATCTTGTTAAAGATGATTTGTTTTTCTCTTAATTAATAAATCTCCTAGTTTGTAAAAATTCAAACTGAAAAGTTGGTTAACTAGTCCCAGTTTTTCCTACGGTAGCTACATAATTCGAAAGTTTCACATATAATCTCAGCATTAAATATTTCTTGGCATGTAACGCGTCAGAACTGCACTTCAAGTGTTAACAAGAATGCGAGAAGATTTTATACAAGAGATTTAACATAATTAGACACGCGCGTAGCAAACGAGTACCGTGTTCTTTCAACACTGTTTCACACTGTGCCCCGTTAACTGCATTTACATGTGCGACAAGCGCCGTAGATATGACGGTATTCTAGTTGCAAGTGCATCGTTCTGAATACACCGTTATTCTTAATTGTGCGTCGAGTAGAATCTCGACTTACAATGCTCGATGCCGTCGCCCTCCGAACGCAGTGCACGTTCCGGCCAGAACTCCGTTTCTTTCTCGTTGCCAGTAACTCAGAACTTCAATATTTACGCCGTGCTTTCGAACTTTTATGCGTCTGTAAACTTTCGCAACAACCGTTCGCGGTTCTTAAGACTTTAACGCTTTAGCGCGGAGATTTTAACGCGCGAGTTTGATAAAGATGAGAAAGTACATCGCCTCAAGCCATTTGCGATAATTCAGTTATACAGAACGTGCGATAAGGCGCAGAATCGAAGTCGTAAATAAAAACGACGGTAAGGTACTGATAAAAAAGAAATAAATTACTGAAAATAGTAATGGAGACAAAAGAGCAAACTATAGATTATATACATCGATTAAATAACATAAGTTTACAATTATACTTTTTTAATTATTTTGAATCAGATATAGTTTTTGAAAGTTGAAAACAATGTCGTAAATCATCAGCACGTTAAGTTTACGAAATATTTGAAATTTAATGTGTAAAAGAATGATTTTTTAAATAATATATTAAGTTTTCTTTTTATAAGAAAGATTAATATTATCTTAAATTTAGAAATTTCGAATGTATTATTCATCTCATATAAGATGCATTTTTTAATTTTGATATTTTACTTTTTAGTAATATTAAAAAGATTTAAATACAGAGAGAGTTTAGCTAAAATATGTTTTTTATTATCTGGTTAACCAATGGCTAAACTTAACCTAATGTTTTATCCAATGAGCTTCACCCATGATGATACCATAGGTCATTGGATAAAACATCAGGTTAAGTTTAACCATAAATTAATCAGATAATAAAAAACCGGATTATAGAGAGGAAATTTTCTGTTTACGACAGTGAAAAGTTTTATATATCAAATATAAACGATATCCTAATATAACCAGGAAGTATATCAACATATTTAAATAACAAGAAGGCTATACTGATCGAAAGCAGATTTTCGTGCTCAATAATTTTCTAGGTGAATTTACATTTATAAGATTCCCCAAACTACACGCCGCATTAAATTTGTGATTTGTGGCTATCTGTATATTATACAAATACATATAGTGTAATTATATATGTGTATCGAGCTTCAAACTACAAAGTATATATGCATGATTTCATTGTCATAGGCGAAAAATTTGATATATAAATACAGAGCAAAACTCTGTATTTAAATTCTTCATAGTAAAAAGTAAGATATATCAAAATTTTTAAAATGCATTTTATAGGGAATGAATAATACATTCATGATAAAAATTTCAAGATAACTTTTTTTGACAATAAATTTCAAATTTCGCAAAAAAGCCTTTTTTGCAAATTAGATCTCAATTATTTTGGAAACCTGACGTAATAATGAAATTTGGTTTATGACATCGTTTTCAGTACCTAAATAACTATAAGAAACATTTTGTTTGACTCAAAATAATTTTTCGTTATAAACTAATGAAATTAGAAATTAGTATTTATCGTAAATTGCACGAGTTTACCATTAGATGATTATATAACTAACTCTCACATTAAAATTTTATAAACATTTATGCTCTTAAAGCTTGATACGCCAATTATTTCTTTCATGTTAAATGAAAGAAAAATAAACTTTACGTTAAAATATGGTTCAATTTAAATATCTCTTGTGTTATATCTTGATTCTCACGGTTAAACGGTAGTTCCTGTAACGTAAGAATCGTTTGTGGGCACGACTTCTCTAATCGCTCGCGTATTATCTGTTAAGTAGAATCGACACTTTCTTCGAAGCAGGAAATGTCCGTGATTCGTCGAGTTAACTTACCTGCTCATTAGCAGCACATTATCGCCGAACCTCTTGTGGCAGTAGCCCCATACCGGTATCGCGTTGAAGGTGATGTTAATGGTGGAATATTGAATGGGCTCGTTCGCCATGCCTCCGCTCACCTGCGTTACGAATTCGCCCTGGAATTCCGCAGGAAAGTAACAGCCCACCATGAACTGAGGATCGTAATCTCGAAGGGTCGTCACTTCGTCCGTGATTACGGTGTTGTCTGAAAGGAAGAGAATAAGTTTGTTAGAACTGGTTTGTGCAAACCTGATTCTGTAAAAAAAGACAAATGTCTTTTCAAGATATTTTAATTTATCATTTTTAATTTATTAATTATTATGTTTTTACATATTTGTTATTATTAAAAATAAATTTTTAGAAAGTCTTAATTCTATTATTCTACAAGTATGTGTAAACAAACCAATAAACGAGCAAAAATACGATGTAGCACAAAGATATTTATTTATAATACTATAATAGAACGCGACGAAACATTTCGGTCTTAATTGGTCCTCATCAGCCGTTTAATACCCAACTAAATAAGTTCAGCGTAGTTTAAAATTATGCACTGGTTAATAAGATTGACAATCTTTGCAATTATTTGTAAATCGTTGAATTCATGAATTGAGTGTTCTATTATTCTATTATTCTAATCTCTTCTAATAATCTAGCATACTATAAATTATGATTTTAAATCTGTTCTTTTCAAATACTTTTTTTAAAATAATTATAAAAAAGATATTACAATGTAATGTATTAAGTTGTAGATTAATTATCTGAAACACATGTATATTTATTGAAGTAAATTATTGGAGAATGAATAGACAATCAACCGAGTGAAATATAACGAATTCTCGTGAATGATGAAGGGGCGTGGGAAAGACCTCAATACCGGCGGCACAATGGATTTCTCAATTAATTATGTCGTGGATGACCTTCAGAACGGAAATACAAGTTCATAACGAGTTTCGTACGAACGCTTGAGTAAATAAAAAAATTAATCACCCGTGACAACAGCTGCACGGGGTCCAATCAACGCGTTGCAACTGCTTCAAGTCGTTCTAGCGGCAAATTGCTAGCTACTAGACTGTCACACGCATTTCAACATCGACAGATGAAAGATAAACGAAAATTTAAATATCGCATGTACAATCGCATTTTCAATTATCGCTATACAAATGTCCTTTGAAGATAACTGTGTTCAATAAATATAGTCTCAAAGTATCAAGTCTATAGTCACTAAGTACTCAAAATGAAAAAATCCTAGACAGTGTTTTCACAAGAGTGGTCTAACATTTTTTTTCCTTCCTCTAAACTTTCCCGAATTTGATATATTCGACCTCTAAACATTCTCNACTTTCCCGAATTTGATATATTCGACCTCTAAACATTCTCGAATTGGAGATATTCGACCGTTAATGTAATACATACAAATTGAAATGAGAACGCCTTGTACGGTCAAGCTGGATCTTAGTGATTTTTATATATCTTTTTTTTCCCAAGGGTTATATACCTTTTCTTTTTCCAAGAGTCTAACACCAAGATGCAAGTTAACATCGCTAATTATTAAATTATTTCTAATTTAATAAATGTAATATTACCTGTTCATGTTCAACTTATAGCTGCGTTATGACAGGAAAAGTAATTCGGCGCGTAGTCGGTTGAATTTGGAAAAAAAGGGTATATAAAAATCACACAAGTAAAATTTATAAAAAGCACTAAGATCCAGCTTGACCGTACAAGGCGTTCTCATTTCAATTTCCCATTCTCTATTTTAAATTTTCTTCGTATTTTCCCTCACATAAAAAATTTTTGTTATACCCTATTTTACTATTTCAAGAGCTCTCATTCAAATTCTTTGTTTTGATTAAGAATTTTGAAAATCTTATATTTAAATAATTACTTATTTTACTTTTTTTATAATTAGTTTCAATGTCTTCCGACTAAACAAGTCCAGTTTTAATCCAGAAAAAGAAAATAGAGTGTTCAATTAAATTTGTTAGAAATGTATTTTTAATAACAATAAGAACAGATGATAATATAATAAATATTTTTTAAAAATAAAAACCAACTTTTTTTGTTTTATCACAAAAGTAAAATGTATAAGTAATCATATCCTTAGCATAACATAGTCTGTAATTATAGTAAAATTTAAAAAAGTAACAGATTTCTGGTAAAACTGATTACAAAAAATAAATCTTACATATAAAGAGTTAACAGTATTCATATATCATATATCAATAGTGGAAATCTATAGTATAATAATGTGAACTATTACTACTCTCATCTCTATAACATATGTTGAGGTCAAGATCATCGGCAAGGTAATCTCTAATGTAAAGAAATACCGGATAATTTTTACTATTTTTCACTTTTTACGAGTTTTTTTTAATTTTCCCTCACTTTTTCCTTTTTCCCTTCTTTTTTCCTCAAGGTTCAAAAATTCTCCGAAAGAGGAAATTTTCCCTCAAAGTGAAAACTTAATCTTAAAAGACATAAAAATTAAATCATTAAATTGTAATCGGATAGCTACAGACGTGTCACATTTAATTTATTCCTCTATTTGGTTATATGTGTTGAAAGAACGATGTATGCAGTAATAGTGATGCGTTTTGATGATACAGAGAGTTGTGGCACTCATAACTATAATAAATTTGTACTCTGCACCCGCATGTCGTGCATTCAACAGTCCGTGAAAGGTCATTAACGTTACCACTAAGTGATCCCGAGAGACAGGTGCGACGATGACAGGTGAGATCAACAACAAACTCGAAGAGTAATGCTATCGTTTCCTCCTTTCTACGTGAAAAAGATGTATAAGTTACATTTAGTACGGCTGATGCATCAGAAAATTATATTTCAATATGTAATTTCACTTTTTCCCAAAGAATCTAAGGATTATAAATATTTAATTACTTTATATTTAATGTTCGAGCAATAAAAGTTCTCCATCTCTTCCAAATGAGCATTTAAAATATTTTGTGTTTAGACGCATTTTGTCATTTGGGGCAAAAAATAGAGAAATTTTTAAATTGCTCGAATATGCTCTTAATAAATATTAAGATTTTTACAATGGAATAAACACGACTTTTCATCTTTTTCTATTCTTCCTTTTTCGCAAATATCCGCAAAGTTATAGACTTCGTCTAGGTGCATATCCTTTTAAGCGTTCTTTTCCCAAAAATCAGATCTACAAAACTGTCATGAGAAACATCATAAGTCAGTGACTGTGTTATCCCTATATTATATTCTGTAAAGATCTACTCGATAATGAATCACTTTACAGGAATTTACTATTACGAGCTGCTTTTGTGTATTTTTTATGAATTGTGTATTTTTCAATAATAAAGTTTAATATCTTTTTAAACATAAATCTGTTATTTTATAACATCCTTAGAAGTGTCTGTCATTATATTTAAAGAATTTCATAATTAAAAATATATATGAAAATACTGATTTTATTGAGAAAAAACGTCAAATTTTCAAAATTATTTTTTTTGGACACAAGTTTTAAATGTTATATGTTCCAGTCACTTAATTAGTAGATAATGTCGCATTTTTAAAAAACGTTTTTAATTATTTTTATTAATATTGCTGGAAAAACTAGACAGTTTTTTCAATTCTTTAAAAATAAGATTTTTTATTTTCGTTGTTTCTCATGTGACCGATATGTAGAGGATAAATGGCCTAATATTATTGGCAGTGTCAAATAGTAATAATCTGATGTTAAACGTTTTTTTAAACTAGAAGATTAAAGTTTTACTATTAATAAAATATTATAACAATAAGTAGACTCCTTAAGAATTCAAGTAAAAATAAATACAATTATATAATAATATAATTTATATATTCAAAAAAGCACTTAAGATTGAATTCCCAGTATTCGGAACAATGTCAGTAATTGGACCATTTGTCATATAATACACAATTAATTTTAAAGAATTGAAGTATGTTTTAATAAAATAATCGAGTTTCTCTTCAAAAGAGAAGTCTGTCTTCCCACGGCATCAGCCCAAAAAAATATCTAAATGTTCACGAAAGTGTGTTTTGCGATGTCTCGTGATGTGTCTAGAACAGTCGTGAAACACCACAGGACGCTGATTGAAAAACAGTCGGCGTTATATTTGGAAGTCGAGCAAATCATATTGCGGTCGGTGCAATCGATGCGGCGGTCTCTTTCTACCGTCTTTCTCGTTACATGTTCGCGCAAAAAGCGCCAGGTAAAATTACTTTACGCATGATCCGCAGCATAATGGAGGCCAAACCGCGATCGAAGCTCTCGCAGTCCGCGCCATGGTGATCATTAACGAGGACCATTGTGTGTATGCATGTGTGACTCGCCTGTCCTTTGTGCGACTTGCTGAACCGCGAACATCCCTCAGTTCGTCCGATGGGCCATGCTACATTGTAATAGGTAGCGGTTTGAAAGGAAAGGTCGGTAATACTCATGCATATGACGAATGAAATCCCATCCTGCTTATTATTGTCTCACGGACTATAATTAACTTCTTCGCATTGGACGATATCGAACCGGCGAGAGATATTTCGCGCCTGAGGAAACGCATTGCGTAACGCATAAAGCAGGGATCTGCGCGTGTGCAAAAAGTGATTGGAGCATGTCGCAAACGCGTAATCAAAGTGACAGTGTTTGTCAGAACGTGAAGTAGGTAGTAAAAGCCGTTGATTAAATGATTAAACGTTAGTCGACGATGCGTAGGTAGGGTAAGCTTCAACGATGCAAACAGATAACAAACAGTCCCGCATTCCTTATTTAGCTTCAAGGAGATTTTACTTCAACCTCTTTAGTATTTTTATATTAAGGAGATTCCCTGGTATTTTCACATAATATACTTGATTAAATTTTAGGAATAATTATGATTAATATTTCTTGATATTCCTGAGTTTTTTGAAATTTTTCGACAGTATAGTTTTCTTTAAACTTAAAGTATAACTTTCTAAAGTTATAGCAGAGTTGTTTTATGGAAACAAAAGCTATAAATAATTTAATCGCAAACATAATATAAGAACTATGAAAAACTATATTCATAAGAAAAAATGAAGTTTAACTGTATAATTTTTGTGTAAGAGTATGAAATGTTCATGAATTATACAATTCTGTTTAAATATGATAACATACTAGTGTGAGAAAATGTGGCAACGATGCTTGTTACTACAATACATTTAAATTATTATTATAAACAATTCTTTTTAATTTTTTTCCTCATCAATATTTATTAATATTATAAAGAAAATAATTTAAATAACAAGTTATCGTTTTTATTATTTAAATTTATTATTTTGAAGATGCCAAATCTTTACTAAAAGATATATATGAATGAAAAGGAGTCATGTGATTCCTCTCCACGTTTTTAAGCTGAAGAATTTCCTTAAATCATTAAATAATTAACGTCGAGATTTAGTCATAATTCAAAGCAAAACATATATTTAACTTTCTTTTGAATCGTCGCAGAAACAAATCGAAAGAACGATGTACTCTTTAATTCTTCCTGTGAATGCGTAGATTTAGGATTGACTGATTATAGCTAACTGAAGTTGGCGCGATCTTCCTATCCCCCTTCTTTCTTTCTCTTTACTTGGGTATACAAGAATGTGGATGAATTAGACGTGCACGAATTTCTTCGTTTCGCGCCGAAATTTTTTCAATTTTAAAAAGTGCTCAAAAACTAGTTATCTTAGGCACGAAATTTGCTAAGGTAGTTTGAGTGATGTTACGCGACGACACGAAGGTCTCGAGCGCGATATATGCCGCGTGGCAAAAGAAACAAATGATACACCGAATAAGAAAAGGCGGCTGCACTTACGTCCCTTTCATTAAGGGCCACGAACGACGGAAGTGGGATCAAGTTTTTCCCACAGACCCATCCCAGCATCTATATGACGCGTACCTTTGTACACACATGTTATTTCCCGGCGATCTGCGCGATTAATGCACTTGCGGCAATCAAGCGGCAATCGAGCGCTCGTCTCGATCCTTTTGCGGTTCTCGTCATATTCTTGACGAAAAGAATTTGCTAAAATTAGACAAAAAAATTATCCTTGAAAATTTTAATAGAGATAGATCCATTTTTTTGTTTGAATTATATTTTATCACAAACTTCTCTTGAAATTTAAATTACAATAGAATAATGTTTAAATTAAACGTTACCGAAGAGAAATTAAATCGAGTCCTTCCCTGGTGAAAATGTCGGAAAGATTCGGATACAGATTTCGGACAAAAATGGATTCAGGCGGTTATAAAAAAGAGAAGAAAAAGAAAGATAGAAAGAAATATAGTTAGAAAGTTTTTTCGAGTTGTTACCCGATCGTTCATTCCGATTAAAACTCGAGAACGGCACGGATTAAGGATTGAAGTCCAGACGAGACTCGGATTCATTTGAATTGGACTCACGGAATGAAAAAGATTGACAAGATTATCAGGATAAGTTTTGGGTTTATTCGGATTGGACTCCTGGATTAAAAGGGATTGAATGACTGTTTCGGATTGGTGTCGGATTCATTCGGATAGAACTTGGAGTTGATACACGAATTGAAAAAGGTTAGGGCCTAAGCAGAATGATTGACTTATAATCTTAAGAAAAGTTTTAGGACTTAAGTCTTTGTATTTAATAACGCACAATAACTGTCTTGTGTCTCAAGTCTTAAGTTACGAACAGAATATCTTTTTAGTTTAAGACTTGAGACAGAAGACAGTTATTGTGCGTTATTAAAGACAAAGACTTAAGTCATAAAACTTGTCTTAAGATTATAAGTCAACCATTCTGCTTAGGCTCTTACAAATTTGATTCGGTTTAGAACGGACACAGATTTCGGAACGTTTCGTAAAGGTTCGGAAAAGTTCGTATTAAATTCCTCCCAGTAAATGAAAATGGATTCAAAATATTTAAAATGGATAAAAATAGATTCAAAAAATCTAGAATTTGGATTCGACCACACGAATCGATTTCTATCCAATTAAAGTTTAAAAATTTCTTGAATCCATTTTAATCCATGAAGTGAGATCGAAATTACTGGATTTCTATTTTTTTCAATTCAAAAAAGTTATGTGGGCTATATAATCCATTTTCATCCATGAAATGGGATTGAAATAAAGTGATTTTTATTTTTTTAATCTAAAAGGAGTTTTCACGGATTATAATCCAATCCATTTTAATCCATGACATAGGATTAAAATGACTTAACTGCTGTCTCTAATCCAAAATGTATCCAAATGAATTAAAATGGATTACAAATTTTCAATCTATTTTCGTTTACTGGGCTATCCGAAACATTCACCAGAGTTATTAAAAAACTGCCTCAATAAAATTTCTTTTAAACCGAAGAATTCTGCCCGGCCGACATACACCGCCAGCGCAATAATGCTTGCATATGTAACATTAATTTGCCTTGAAACGTAATTTCCGCCTCTAATGGGCGCTATCAATATGACAGTAGAGGACGTGGGGAGAAAAGGGCGAGAAAATCGGTGCGCGCAATCTCGTATTCAATGTCTTCGCATGTTCGAGGGACGTATCCTCCGGGTGACTCGCGGCTTCGTTCCTTAGGGTTGCATTCCTCGTGCGCAACCGCCCGGCCGACCAACGCGTTGCAATTACTCGAAAGACTTTTTGGTTCCGGTAGGAGGCGTTTCTCTCATTCTTTCTCGCGTGTATGCATCCGCACTCCACCTTATCGCTTCCCTTCATCTACATAAAGGACGATCAACTGCTCCTCTTAAGTGACCTTCATTCCCCGCTCTGCAACTTTACTCATCCTTCTCCCTTCCTCCGAAGTTCCACCAGTTAGTTGAGCCTCCATCTTAAGTATCTCGCGACGAAGTCAGGTGTTCGTGTGTAGCAATCTCCCCTCCTCCCCATTCTCCTCCTCGATACGTCGGGATTATCGATGGACAGTGGGTAATCGATAATCCCATTGCTCTCTTTATGGATCTCCAATCTTATCTAAAAAACCGCGCGTACGTCGCATTATAATTAACGAGCGTGCGTCACGCATCGTCTACCCACTTTACGATGCCCGTGAGAGCTGTACTTCGAGATGCTGGCTTCCTTTTTCGAAGACGCCGGCTAAGAGTTACCATGTGGATAATCTGCATAATCCCGAGTAATAGTGATCCAGTTCTCCATGATGATCGATTATACAGCATCAATAATTAATTAAGATTAGAGATCGCTGCAATTTTCTTAGAAAGGGTTTAGTTGAGATAAAATTACATAGTTCCGCAAAAGAGTTTCTCTTTCGATTTAGATGTTGATTATTATTCTCAGGAGCATGCTCAGAAGGATATGCTCGATTCTCTTACATTCAGGAAAGGATTGTAATCTTTTATTTCGGTTATTAGATATTTTAAATATTTACTCGCCAATGTATCAGCCTTGCTCTCTTTGTCAAAATAAAAGTTAAATTTACAAAATGTTTAATAAGTTCATGATACATTATTCCGAATATTTTAATTGAAATTAAAAACCGCAATTTCGTTCTGACGCAGGAAAGATCAAGCTCAATAGTTTCATTATAAAACGGTGCAACAAAAAGTACTTCAATTATAAGTAAGATTCTCAATTACAAGCAAAACGAAGTACTGCTCGCTTTCTCGTCGACTCCATTCCCTTTTTCCTGTTTAGCTGTCCTTGATCTCCGACGTAATTATTAGAGATTTCCTTCAATCTTTTCTTCGGCGTTACGCGTTCCTCCGCCGGGCAATTTGAGTTCCATTTCACGAATTGATACCAGGTGTTTCGCGTCCAGGAGGGTCCTTAATCCGTATCTCCTGGTGAATTCTTAATGAGCGCAAGAGGCTCGATATGCCGAATGATCGCGGCGGAAATTAGAGGCTTGCGTCTAGAGAAGACGGGGGATACAACCATATATTATTTTAACGGAGGGCTTGTTTCATCTCCACTTTTATTGACGGTTCTTGAATCAAAAATTCGCAAGACGCAATTTTGTTTTCTAATTACATGTCCTTCAATTATGCAAAGATTTTTTTACATACTAATAAAAAATTGTTTAAACAATAATAATTTAATCAGTAATAAATATGAGAGACGCCCGTATTAATGTTAAACACAAACATTTTTTTATATATCTCTCGTTTCAAATTTTAACATGTTATGTAATCTCTTGTAGTTTAACTGAAAAAGGCTAAATATAGCCGAAACGTACCGCTTTATTTGTGTTTATAATTGTGATCGAATTAAAGCTTATATTGACATCCAGAATTGGCTCGTAAACTTGACCAGTTTTAAAATTTTTGTGTTTAATAATAATATAACCTAGATTATAGTGAATCACATAAATAAATAAAGAAATGCCAACTACGATCGATGCTGGATTTTAGTGTTGAATACTATTTTATATTATTTTACAAGTAAATCTTTAATACATTTTTACTTATTATATACTGAATACAATTGGTTTTAAAACCCAATCATAAATGGAAGCCAGAAATAGTATCACAAATTAAATTGATCGTTAATTTTAATAACGATATAATAATTTTAATAAATAAAAATTTGTATCAAATAAAATGCCCCTCGATGTTGAAGTAAATATGCTCACGTTTCAATAAAATATGCTCACGTTTAAGGGTTGAAGATCAACGACTGGAAGATTAAAGGATTTATACTCTGAAAAACCATCAATTTTTTTCTCATATCGAGGAATCATTTGCGGATCGACCCGGCGCGAAAAACTGATGCGGCGATTTCACGATCGTTCATCATATACCTACATACTGAAAGATAAATCGACGCTCGGGCGGCCTTAAACCTCTCGCGTAATAGAAATCGACGAGGCTGAAGCCTAGATTATGAAATATTGGCGATCGTTGATCTCATCTTTGCGCGCGAATCAGCGGTATCGTTTCCTCGGTGTTTCAATCGTTAAAGCTCGATCCTATCTCGAGATCTGCATCTCGCGGATGCTCGACTCCGCTTGGCTCGACACAGAAAGAGAGACTCAAATTGCCCAGTAAGATCTGCCGGAGGATCGCTTGCACTTTCCATTAGATCGGGAGGTCAGACTTTAAAACCGTGCGAAAGGTGTGGCCCGGTGTGCTGCGGCTAAGATTGTTTAATAACGGCTTGAAACGCAAGGTGTGCATATGTATATATCTGTGTCGTTGCTATCACAGTTTCACGATGATTTATCGTAGCCGCGCGGAGTCTATCATTTCAAAGGCGTAATGATCGAAAGGCTCGCGGCGATGATATGCTAAGTCATACGAAGGGAAAGTAGTATGAAATAGTTACGTCCAATTTATTTATAAATGTGATTATTTCAAAACTTCCATATCTTTTATGCAAATAACAGGATTAAGAATTAAGCCGAAGCGCGACGAAACGGGAAACTTTTTTTTTAATCTCATTAATTTAATTGAATAAGAACTTATTTTTTCCACAAAAATCAAATAAGTTCATTTTTAAGAAAATCTGGATTATGGCGCCAAATCGTTTTCAATGAGAACGTGAACAACTCTATTCCGGTAAGAAAAAAAATCAAACGAAAAACGGGAAATATAAAGTTAACAAGCCTACGTCAGTCACAGCGGTTCTTAGTGTTGAATAATAATTTTTAATTTTTAACAATTACCGACTTATTCTGCACTAAAAACTGCTGTGACTGATATAGACTATAAATATAAATACTTAGTAATAAATGTATTTATATTTACAATAATAAGTTAAATACGGACTGACGAAAATGTCAAACATAAGGTTAGCAAGCCTATGTCAGTTACAGTTTTTAGTGCATAATAAGTCGGTAATAGATAAAAATTAAAAATTGTTACTAATTATATTTATTACTAATAAATATAAAATTTCCACAGAAACCAAACAAGTCCAGAGACTTTAATTTCTTTAAAATAAGTTCTTAAAATAACATATTGTTCAGAAAAAATTACTACATGTACAAGGAGAAATATAAAAAGTATTTTTATAAAGAATAAATTATAAAATTGTATAAATCAAAAGTGGAAAAAATATTACTTTATATATGTTACAAATAATATTTCCTTCTTTATTTGTATTATTATTAAATTATAAAATTGTTATCATTAAATGTAAAATGTTATAGAATAAATAGGTAGTAAATATAAAACTTTTACAAACACCAAATAGCATCAGAGGTTTTCCATTTTTTTTTGTTTGTTTTAAATAAATCCTTAAAATATTAATCAGTCTACAAGTTTTTTTTATTCTTATGTCTGTTATATATCCAAAGAAAGATTATCATATTTATCCATACAGTAACGATTCTTACAGGAAGTATTCAGAAAGGTTTCAAAACCATTTCAATCTTTCAAATTTTATATGAACAACAATTCTGACAATATTCTGCAATATATGATATGAAATGTTACAATATAAATGTTTTTAAAATCTATTACATTCATTTCAAATTTGAAAATGTTGACTCTTGCGAAAAATTTTTGAGTGAAATGATTTCTTTTTTTTTGGAAACTCGCAGGACACGGCACCAGATAAACGCGGCAAACTTTTAGTTTTCGTAGGTCAAAACCATACAAGATAAAATAAAAGGCGCCGCATTACGAGATCTTTTGCCCGTATTCTATTGTAACAAAAGAATTCCTCGGAGATGAGTCCTCAAAATTGAAGGCTTCAAGTAAGTGAAAGTAAGTAAAATGTGTTTTGATAGTACAATTTCGTATTGTTTTATTTAAAAATTAATTTAGAAATGTGATGTATTCGTGGGAAAATTATAATTTTTCGGAATAGTTTAACCATTTTAGTAATTTTTTGATAATATTTCAGAAAGGCTGAAAATTTTGTGAATAACTTTTCAGTAACTTTCTATAAGGTTTCAAGTGCAAGAATCGCGAACAATTTGCTATTCCAGCATATTTTGCAATTTTTATAAAATGTTTCATTTTTCAGTTAAAATTCTGATATCTCTTAAAAAAATTTTAGTGCTGTATAGGTATGTAATGAACAATTTAAAGAAATTTGTTTAATGAAAATTTAATTTTTTAGAATTGAGTTTCAGTTTTGTAAAAGTCTTGAATTATAATTTCAATGTAGAAATTTTTTAGAACTTTTATCTGTAATAGTGTAATATTATAAATTATAAATCGTACAATCAAGCGTTGCATTATTTGCATTTTAAAAATAATTTATAAATATCTATTTCAGATTAATAAAATAGTTTGTAGGTTCACAAAATACATATTTTCATTGCAATAAAAAAATGAATGCATAATGGTAAAATGTCTGTGCTGTTATTATTACACGTACTTCCATTGTACCAGTACACAACACAGCTTGTATTTGCGTAGCGTCGGAAAGAACTAAAGATTATAGTAAAACGATGCGGCGACCAGACTGTGTTCTACTTCCACCGTCTTTCGTCATTATCCACGGTCGAAAAAAAGACTCGTGAAAGAAGACGGGTTGCGCTTAACTCTCGGCGACACAGGTCCGATAATTCCCGGGCGCCGCCGCGCCGGTTCCGCTGCATAATCGCAGCTCGTTCCACGAGGACGAGAAGGGCACGTTCGGGCTAGGCCGGCACTCATGTCGACTGAGGACTTCAAAGCCGTGCGAAAGGTGTGGCATGCGGTGCGGCACGGGGTCCCGGAGTTATGAGGTTCTCTCGTGGTTCTCAGGAACCCGAGACCACCGAGTTCGGTCGTACATAATGCGCGGTGGAACGCGCGTGCGACGAGTAGAGACGAGCGAACGCGCGAGCGAAAGAGGCCGGGCATTACGCCTTCTTCTCCTCTTTCTCTTCTTTTTCTTCTTCTTCGTCTTCGTCTTCTTCCTGTCTCGGCTCTCGCGCCCAATGCCTCCTCCCACATACCTGTCTGTGTTTGTCTTGCCAACAACCGCTCGTTGATCAGCTGTATTTCGAGAACGCGAGAGCCTCTCTTTACCGCTGCTGGCTAGAACGCGGGGAGTTTGAAGTGTAATCTTTCGTGTGCTTTTGTCGAGCTGATCCACGCTATATAAGAGAGCGAGACGTGTTCATCTTTGTGCCTCGGAAATCGGATCATGATTAATTTAACGGTTCTCTTCTTTCGCGCCGTCGTTTGGACCGGATTATTATTCCAATTAAATCCATTAGTAAATATTTAACGATCGCAAATGCGTTTCGCATTATGTATATACACAAAAGATAAAATTATCGAAGATCGCTCTCAGGGAAGCAGCTTTCTCATCTTGCGATTTACAGTTGAAATTCCCAACTCTTGATCAATTCTTAAATACCATATAATTGTGTAGCAATCCTTACGGAAAATGAGTATTGAAATCTCAACACTCAGTATTGGCCAATACTAAATTGGTCACTACTCAGTATTGGTGAATAGTCAGTATGAGTATTGGTGAATACTCAATATGATTATTGGTGAATAGGGGAAGNACTATCCATTCTAAGTAACGTGTTTTCTTTAGCGAAAAAACCGGAAAAGAATTACCGACACACCGGTATATATAATATACATGTACCATATTTTACATACATACCTGTGTATATGTAGGGGAAGGTGGGGTAAGACAGGGCAGTANGGCAGTTAAGCTTTGAGAATGAATAAAAGCTAGGTTTTCATAATTAACGAGTCATCTTTATTTTTATAATAATCTTTGGACATTTGTCTTACATAATAATTATCATTAAAATAAAATTTTAAAGTATTATAGAATGTATTTAATAAAAACCAAAAAGAGGCATCTCTCCCCATCTTGCCCGTCGGGTCGGGTAAGATAGGGTCCTCTCGTTAATGTCTTTTTTTCCAGTGATTTATA
>QKQZ01012331.1:0-13080 GCA_003595255.1 Solenopsis fugax | reverse complement strand
ATAAAAAATTTCATATACAACAAAGTATAACTATTATCGATTACTAACTTTTGGCGATGAAACATAAATATATTTACTATAATTTGGATATAAAAATAGGAGTTAATCATATAAATTAAATAAATTATAAGCCTTTAAAAAAAGGTATCTCATAATAGGCAACTTTACCCTATATAATCGTATTTTGATCAATTTACAAAGATAAACATATACACTTCATTTATTGTTATTTAATACTGTTCTATTGAAATTTGAATTATATTCCAATGTATCACATTTTTTAGACCCTCCTCATTTTCACACTTTTTCCTTTTTTGTTAATACTGAAATTGGATTTAAATTTTGGAGACTTTCATTAATTGTACGTTATAAATATTTTCATAAACATGTTTCTTAAGAGTTCTGCATAAATTAGAAGTTTTAATATATATTTATATTAATATGTTAATTTAAAAACGCATATTACATGTTACTTGCCCTTTTATCCTATTTTATAAATTTATAATCACTTGCAGATAAACACTAGCAGAAATCATAAGCACTTTATATATGTATGTGGAAAAAGAAGGGGGAGAAAGAGAGTATGTATTATTTCTTTAACTAGGACATCTTTAACTTTCACTCGATAAATGAGATTTTATTGTTATCGAAACCAGTCGCGATTGCAGTTTCATACTATGTATCGTTTCATAGGCTCACCCTATCGTGGAATTGGCGGATCCTCAATACTAAACAGCAGCTGCCGCTGTGCTCTCAGCGCAGCGGGGGGAGCAGCTGTCCTCTCTCCCTCGCCGCTCTCGAACCCGGATCCCGATTCTGGTTCTGCTTGCCGTATCTACCGCGCCATATGCATAGATGGATTCGTCACTCGTAGAGTGACCCGTGCAGCTTCCGAAAAACGTGTTTACTTAAACGAAATGAATGTCGCACTCACGACAGTACACTCGAAATACGAAGCTCAATGTAAACGAGTCGGATCGGATGCGCTGATGTTTCTGCCGTCAAAATAGCAATTCTACCTTTCAAAGAGCGATCGATTTATAGAAACAAATATACATTTGCGATTTTTATTTTATGACGAGCTAGTCCTTTTTTCTATTTTAATTTAAACCGAGTTGTTAAACGAAATGCATTCTGAAAAACGTATCAAAGACGTAAATTTTAAAGAGGAATATCGGTGAAAATTTTAACACACACGTCGAGCAACGGCAATATTATGAGTGGATACCTTTATAACGAGTTTTCCTTTGTTGCGCTTCGACCGATACGATTGACGTAAACCGCAATAAGCGTAGATTTATCGAGTCGGTATATTGACGATACGCGAGCGCCGGGCGATGTTCGAGCCGCAGACACGAATTAAAAAAAAAAGGAAAAAAGAAAAGGATCTGACCGAGCGCGAAGGTGGTACGATAGAGGGGTCGATGAAAATTGTGGACAGACGTGAAACCGATCGGTACGGGGTCTTCTATTTCGTGATGTAAGTCTATTCTATCGATATCACGGAAATCGATACGATAACGCAAAAGATAAACTTCGAGGAAGGAACCATTTTATCTCGAGGAATCGACGATTTATCAATATTTGTGAATCCAAATATAAATATACAATGTTCCTTAAAGTGTATTCTCCGTATCAAAGTAGTGAGGTCGGCATTCGAATTCCGGCAATCATGCGAAGCGATGTTTGATCGAATTCTACACTAAGAGAAATCGTTTGGTAAGATCAACCAAAGTTTGGTTGAATAGTGATCAAATGAATTTTGTAGTTACTGATATCAAAAAAAACTTAGTTACATTTAACAAAACTTTTTGTTATTTATTGTATGAAAATAATTATTTGGTTAAGGCTACAAATTGTTTGGTCAAAATTTAATAATTAATGTATATTTAATAATTATAATTATAAAATTCATTTGATCACTATTCAACCAAACTTTGGTTGACTTTATCAAACATTTCTCTCAGTGTAGCGAAAAAAAACTATTCTATTTTCCGAAGATTATTCGAAGTTAGAGTCTTGCCAAGAGTAATTATCATTTTCATCATTAAAAATTCTCTCCGGTCGAACTGGTCTCGCCCTCCTTCGACCTAATAAACGTCGCTTCCCTTTCGCGCATCCGCAACGTCGATTACGGCGTAACTCGCACACGACGCGAGGATGATCGCGCGCGTGTCAATCGACTCGCGTCGACGACTCGGCGATGAGAGGGGTGGTTCGCCCTCGACCTAAGCAGCATTGTCCTCCCGATTCTGGTCCCGCTGCCAGCTGTTGCCATTTTTTTTATTTGCTTCCCNGTGCTCGCCCTCGGGCTCATTTGTCGAGCGCCGTACTCGTTCATGCCAGTCGATCCGAGCCGAAATTAATCAAAAGGGGACGGTCGCACGTGGGCAAGCCTCTTCCTCCCCCTGTCCTCCGCCCCTGCGCAGACGCGCGCTTTTCCTCGATCAAAATATTAAATAGCGCAATCCCCCTTTGACAATGCCCGCTTCGAGGCCCGTAACAACGAGGGGGACGAGGTGGGAAGAAGAAGGGGAGGGGGTGAAGGAGGAGGTGGAAACGAAGGAGCGAACGGCCACGTGCCAACCATGGGAATATAATGCCGCAACGGCCACGTGCTCGGCACCTATCGGGTGTAGCGGCAGAAAACGACCACTGGTTGCGTCGCGGCGGCTTACGCTTCCAATTCCGTCTCCCTCGCACAGTCGGCAATATATTTATTTACATCCAGGATTTATCTTGAGCGCGGATCTCAACTGAGGAGCGTGAAAATTGAATCGCCACCGATGAGAAAACAGGGAACCACTCTGTGTTACTTACCCCCCCCAGATTAAGTAAATGCGTGTGGTAATTGATTCGAGTAGCTCCGCGACCATTGTACAAAGTCTAAATAAGAGAAAATATCTTGATTTTAGTGTTAATAGAATATGCTTTTATTAAAATAAAATAAAATAGAAGAGAAGAGGGTAATTATGGCACCCATTTTCGTTTTATTGAATAACTTTGTTTATAATTAATTTTTATATTGAAACTTGAACGATTATATTCGTTAAAGTGTTGTTTAACAGATTCTAGACTCAAAGCAATGAAATATTTATTACTTAGAACGTGATTTATAAAAATATAACGCACTGCATAATCGGTGAAAAAAAAAGTGGTGGTAATATGGCTAGCCTAAAAATAATTTTTAAAAATTGGTTTAGTTTAAAAAGCACACAGTATTTTGTTATTTAAATTATATATATTTATAAATTAAATTATATATATCGAGGAGGTAATCACTCAGAAAATAAATGTACACTGGACTGCGGACTTCAATGAACCTCATCGGACTTACGTCAGGAATTCATTGGAATTCATTACAATTGTTGAAAGATCTTCCTAAAAAAAAGGTCATCAAAAGTCTCTCTTTAGTAACTGATTAACTAATTTCAACCAAAAATTCATAGTATAACCCATGAAATTCATTAAATTATACTGGACTTCATCGGACTTCAAAGAATTCAATAGAGTTCAAGAAATTCAATGGATTTCTAATTAGTTGTACACCAGAATTCAAGAGTGGTTACCGCCTCGATATATATTTTTAATTTTTTATTTTTTAGAATTTTCCTGCGTTTCGAAACTTTAGAGATATAATTGGAAATATCATTTTATCTCTGTTTAACATTAAACAACAAGCATAAAATGATATCTCTAATGTTTCTGAACATTGCCCTCTAGAGTAATAATCTCTTTACCGAAGAAATATTTTGATATAAAAATTTCGATTAAAAAATCATATTAAGTGTAATTAAGTGCTAAAATGTACCTTGAAAAAGTTTAAAAATGCTCAAAAGTAAAAATGTTTTATAATTGCCAGCTATTGTGTATTAGCATATTACCGCGATTAAAAACCGGCAAGCTACTAAACTATATAGTTCTATAAACAATTGTTAAAATTCATCACTTAATAACAGAGATAATAGAGGTAGCCTTAATGTGTCCACAGCAGCCCTAATACTCTCTATTTCTCTATCATGAATGTTATATTACTCGTGTGATAAATTGTTTTATTAGATTAAAACATGAAAATTGCTAAAAATAATCTTCATTACAACAATGCACACATAATTACTTTAACAAAAAGTTTTCATTAAAAATGTTTTCTTTTGTTACTGGTTAAACTTTTGTTAACACTTCGATCGAACTACTTTTCTGTGATCCTCTCTGTACTTTCAATATATCTCGACGTGTCAACGTATGACGTAATAAGCATATACAGTACAAGTTACATAATTATTCTCTCGAAATTTACCCCTTATCTGAAGCTTTTGTACTCTTTAATGTTTTACTTTGTATGTTGATAAAATAAGTCAGAGTTTACTTAAAATTAATATTTGCTTTCCAGTGAAAATTACAGAATGCAGTAATGTTTGTGCGTAATGGGAAATGGCCTGTTATAAAGTTCTAAAGAAAACGACAATATTTTCTGACTCAGCTTTTACGCTGATCGCTGAATCATTCGATGCTCGCGCGTCGTTAGCGCAGAAAATAAAATCGAAAGACCCAACTGACATGACGAATCGCGATTAGGCCATAACACGCCGTAATTGTGATCCAGAATTACAAGAGGGGGTGCGCAAAACGGCGACGCTATCGCCGGTAGTTGCATGGCCCGGCGTGGCCGTTATGCCCTTTCCTTCCGCATTAACTTAAGCGTCGATAAATTACTTTCTCTGCATACTAATAGAACTTAAGCGAGGGTAGATAAGAACTCGCGAGACTCTCTGCCGCCAACTTTATAAAATTTTTAATCTAACTTTAACTCTCGGGAAAGCCTCATAAATAGATGCGGCGATAAGTTTCGAAACGCTATTCGTGGTAGGTAAGTTATTTATCAATGTTTCATTCCATAAAAACACATACAAATAAATAAATTAAAAAAAAACAAAATCACAACATTAAACAGAATGTTCCAATCATTCGCAATCTTTTATCTCTTGTTAATACAACGTAAAATGTGTTTATTCCTAATTTATTTACAGTGAATACATATGGAGAAATTACTTTTTCCGCAATTAAATAATTATATAAATCATCATCTCCACGAATTGTTTGTCAATCCTGGTTCAGGCGAAAGCATTTTGTCGCGATATCGTTGCACGCACAATGACTGCATGTATAGATAAGATTTAGCACTGCACCAAAACTTCATACTCCCTGTATGATACTTCCTTCCCGTCGAACGGAATGTACAAACAACCATGACTTCTCTGGACCTGCCAAACATTAAATACATGTATGTATACGTGTAAATATTCCTGACTCGTTCGCGCAGGTATAATCCAAGGTCTCGGTGTGCGAAGTTAACGAGCGGTTGAGCAAGTCAAACAATCGTTCCGGTTTCTAGCGTACCTTTCCTACGCAGGAGACACCGCTGTGAAAAACACGACCGACGTAGAGCATTTCTCCGTTAATGGTCCTCCCGGCTTCCACCGCGTTTTCCGGTACGTGACCATGACCCGATCGGATCCAGTTGAAATGGGCAGGCATTAATACCTAAGATACGAGAGCTTCGAATTACATTCACCTGGATCACCGGTGACGGGAGGGGGAGGCGGAAGGGGTTGTCTCGAATCCGGCCAACGAAGCGAGGTGCACTTCGCACTTTCCTTCCGACCTCACCCGACGCAAATAGATTAACCCGCGCGGGCGATCGCGCGGCTGTGTAAGCCGAGCCGAGAAGAAATTGATTCGGACGAGCGCGGATCGAGTGCACGTCAAACGGTAAACAGAGGGCTCGTCTAATGCGGGATCGAAGGAATATAGTGACGACTGACGCGTCGAATCTCCTGCTACCGATCAATACCGAGTGATGCGTCTTGTCCGTGCCCCTCGCTATTATATTCCCGCCAGTGTTTGCCGTTTTCTATATAAAATTATCTAGATAATCATCTAGATAAAGAAATAGCTTCATCTTATCTTTATCTAGATTATTATTATGTATATTATCTTCATCTTTATCTTAGATAAAAGAAATATTATCTTTTTCAAATTATCTAAGATAATGCGAATAAAACGACAATAAAATATCGTGTAATGTCTTTAGTCTCAGCCTCCAAGTTACCATTTATTTTAACAGATTTTGTCAGGAGTAGCTTTCTAAATTCATTGTCAGTAGTGAAAAATCTATAGATATGTAATATGAATTATAGATTTTTAGTACTGGCAGTATCAGAACGCAATTCAGATCATCAGAAGTGGAATATAAAAATTGCCCCAAAACTATAAAACTCGAAAACTTGCAAGAAATTTTGTCAATCATCAAATAATGTAAATTATATTTATATATTGCTTCTATTTAACTTTGATTTTTATTTGCGTATTGATTTAAATTCAACGAGAAATATTTTTTTGTTAAATTAAATTATTTGAAGAACTTTTGTTTTCAAAAAATAATGATTTACAAATAAAAATATGAACATATTTCATATTCTAAATTGTTTCGCTCAATAACGATATTATCTGAAAATTATCTAGATAAAACTATATATATTTGTATCTATTATCTTGATAAATTAAAATAAAATCTAAGATCTATTTAAATGTAATTTATCTTATCTTTATCTAGATAAATTTTAAGTTATCCAAGCGCAACACTGATTCCCGCGCTTTAGTTTCTCCGACATCTTCGGAAAATTCTCGATGAGTATCCCCGCTACTTTTACGAAGAACGGTGAAATGCTTCGCGATCACGACTATTGCCAATCAGCGGGATTATAAATTAAATTGCATGTCGATTCATTTTTATGGTGCCTCGGACTCGCAGCAACTTCGTCAAGTCGGAAGTGGATGGCGTGAAAATGAAAGGAAATAGGAAGAGGATTTGTCGGTGCGATAAAACGCCCTCGATCGTTTCTCGAATATTGCCGTGCAAATATCCGTGACTAACACACTTCGCAAATACAGAGTTCGCTCGATCGATCGCAGACTCGTAATCTTATCTTCACCGTCGAAACGAGATGCGCCAGGGACACAGAGATAGAAGCGAGGTAACGCGCTCGTGCGCTACGTTACGTAAGCTTTTACGCGGACTCTTTCGCTTATTAAGGAAAGGAGGAACGTTACGAAACCAATGCACCCGTAACCATCTACACGAAAGCAGAGCCCACATAAAAATGCAGTGGGTGTTACGTAATTACGGATTGATTAAAGTTACGGGATTAAAAGATAATTGAATGAAAAAAATAACTGACACACGATTGATGACGTTCGATCGACAGAGCGGCGCGTAATTGGAACTACATTTCACGTAATTGGAAGGGAAACACAATTTCGCTCGGTATTTCGACTCGATGTCAACATGCGAAATAACGAAGAGAATCTTGTTTCGATCGATTATACCTCGAAGTCATGCTTGATGTGTTCGCCACCTCCGTGGCATACATAAGCAACGTTGTGATCCGGCTTTACTTTCGCCGGGAGCATATCCCCCTGATGCATGGCACGACCTACAACAAGATTCATGCCGTCCAGGTCCCTACCGATGGAGATCAACATGTGACGATCGCCATAGGACGTCGGCCATCTGACCCATCTGTATCCTGTACAACAGACATCGAATGCTCACGATACTTCGGTGAAATCGTTAGACGTAATGTTGAGATTTCGATCGATAATTTATCGCGCCGCTTCTTATCAATTACTTCATATAAGTAAGCAACGTATTAGTAATCGTCAACGCCTTTATAGTGGTTATTAAACGGACTTTATTATATGTTATTATTATATCTGGCCATAATTATGTAAGAAACGTCCGACTCACAAAATTATAATTTTCGAATTATTGTGATCAGAGGGTAATCCGTACATTTTTCTGCATTAAACAAAAAAGGTTCAAGCTTAATGTGTGCCTAAAATTAATAAAAAATAGTTTTTACCTATATTTTTAAATCACATTAAATATTATTTGCATTTTTCTCAAAACGAGCTTCATGTGGGGAGGGGGGGTTGAACGCTTCTTACATAATTATGGTCATTTATTCCTCTATCATTAAAAAAGTTTAAGATAACGAAAAGATAATTTATTTTTACGTCTTACATATCTTATCAATATATGTTTGTCGATATCTATCGAAGTCTTAGTACTTCTTCTAATATTTCTTTGATAATTAATAAAAAAGTCTGCGATCGTATACTATTGTAACTATTATTTCAAGTTTTTGAGATAAATGGAATAAAATAGTCCGTGACAATTTATATACAAAGCATAAAAATATTATACAGAAAGCAAATTATTTCAAATATTTTAACTGATGGCCTCATGTAATACTATCCTTTCTCTTCAAAATCAATTTTTGTTATCGCGATTTTTTGGAGTATAATTATAATTATACAATTATATAAAGCCACAGATCTCGAAATATCTATTATCAGAAATTTTTTGAACTTGATAAAGTGAGTAAAAATATCCAAGGAGCTATTAATATAACAGTTTAATACATTATTGTGATAGATAACACAAATCTGCAGAGTTTTGTTATTTGAGAATTATAAGTGGTTTTCTTTGTAATTTTGTGCGCTAAACACGAGTCTAATCGCAGACATTATTTACCACGTCAAGTTTTTGAGATAAATGGAATAAAATAGTCCGTGACAATTTATATACAAAGCATAAAAATATTATACAGAAAGCAAATTATTTCAAATATTTTAACTGATGGCCTCATGTAATACTATCCTTTCTCTTCAAAATCAATTTTTGTTATCGCGATTTTTTGGAGTATAAAATACATACATCTTTTTGTAATCTTAAAGTCAAAATCAAAACCTATCATAATTTTTTTGTTAAATGGCGCCTTCTCATGTTCTGGTAATAAAAGAAATAAAAATTATATTCAAATTATCTATAACTTAAATTTAGGGGTCCGTCATATTGGATCCGCTAGTTTGAATTTCGTAAATCCGACAGATTTAAAATCAGCGCAACCTTCAAAATTCTTTCAAATATATTCAGTTTACCTGTCCTAGTGCTCAATTCTTTCAGTCTATATTCTTATGCTTTTAAAAGTTTATAACTGGTATATCTTGGCGAAAAAAATCATACGTTGTCAAATAAAAATTGATTTTGAAGAAAAAAGATAGTACTATAAGGTTATCAGTTAAAATATTGTGGAAGTAATTTGCTTTCTCTGTAATATTTTTATGAATATAGCCAAAATCGTAATTTTTAGGCTATTTTACTCCATTTATCTCAAAAACCTGGCATGAGAGACAATTTCTGCAGCTAGATTTGCGACCAAATTACATAAGAAACCACTTATAATTCTCAAACAGTTCTTAACATTCTTAATTTCGCAGGCCTGTAATATATATTATGAGAAATAAAATCCTTTTTTATTATTTTTTAAATTGCAACCTAAGATCAAAATGAAACGAGCTTCATACTTGTTTTGCGACTGATCGTTATTACTTCTACCCATTTATTTTTAAATTTTATTATTCAGTATCACTCCTTACCAGGCATTATTGTTCCTTGAATCTCGCGGCCGCACGCCTGTCACGCTATGACGAATAATTAAATAGAAGGAGTGACGGTTTGCGTGGCGACACGTTTAAGTGAGAATTATCACTGAACCGAGACTTTGGGCGTAAACGAGCTCAGGCCGCAATCCCACCATTCGAGTCTTTATCAATCTTATCAGCACGGAAACGCATGTTACATGGAGCATGTGGCACGCAAAATGCCATGTTCCAATACATGGGCCACACTTTGCTATTCATTCGTCATATCACGCGACGTGATTCTATACCTATAATAATGCTATTGTTACAATTTTGACTTTAATTTCGCGATTGTATGACGAAAAGTGATATAAATAGATCGAATAGAGCGAATTTGCCACACGTAATACATTAATCACTGTTACGTGTGCGAGATAAGACAAATTCGCAATAATCGATCCGATCTAGAGTAGTATGTGTCACCGAGAACATATAAAACAGTCGAAAGGTGAAGTAGGATAATATGAAATATCAACTATTCAAATTCGCAATAATCGATCCGATCTAGAGTAGTATGTGTCATCGAGAACATATAAAATAGTCGAAAGGTGAAGTAGGGTAATATGAAATATCAAATATAACATATAAATACATATTAAAACTTCTAATTTATGCAGAATTCTTAAGAAAACTATAATGTTCAATTAAGCAATGAAAATCTCCAAAATTAAATCTAATTTCAATATTAATAAAAAAGTAAAAAGTATGAAAATGAGAAAGGTCTAAAAAATGGAATATATTATGGAATACGGATCAAATTCAAGTTAAGAAAAGTAATAAATAATAGAGTAAATAAAGTGCAAACGTGTCTATGTAAACTAATCAAAATACAGTTTATATTTGTACCGTACAATATGGCAAATAAAATATAAAACAACATTTCTTTGTACATGAATAAAAAATTAAAACATTAAATTATTATGTAAAATGAATATTATCATCTAAAATAAGTATTATTCACAACAAGAATAAAAACGTTTATATTTTTCGAGTTGAATAATCTAAACTGATAGTTTATATAAAGTAAAAACCATTGCATATAAGAAATAAATTTTAAGTGGAAAGTTTACAACATATAATTATATCTTTTATAAAAAATAAAAAACATATATATATAATATATATACGCTATAATATATGCTATATTCTCTATCCCACTATTTCATATATATATATATACATATTTTGATATAATAAACAAAATCTTCCCGTGTCAATAAAAGAAATTAAGGATCACAATTAAGCAGCATAACATTAATCCTATGATATTATTAAAAGTGTCTAAGGAATATAAATATTAAAAAATTTGCTTGAGATTGTAGGAACATGATTAAACGATGTTTTGGCTATACAATATCAGCTTATCGAAATTTAAAAACTAAAGACTTTTTGAGTTTATTTCTTTTTATTCCTAATCAATGACAAACAATTTTGATCTCAAATGCTCGAATTTTGACCCTTAAACCAGTTCTCTGCAAAGAAGAAAACATCAAAAATTTAATTAATAATGATTTTTGTAGCGAAAATAATCTTATTTTGCTGCAATTTTAGGTAAATAATTTTTAAACGAGTAAGTGGGTTTAAATGAGCTTTTGTATGAATATTTATTAAAGTTTTATTAATATATGTAAAAAATTTGATTTAAGTAAAGCTACTCTCTCATAAACTTCCAAATAAGTATTAAAGAAGACGATTTTATATAAGAATAAAAAATAAACAAAAAATTAAATAACATTTAAATCAATAAGAAAAATATGTTTAAATTTTATCCAGACACTCAAACGTAACAACAGAAATAATAGCTATAAAATTTGTAAATTTTTGGTAACAAGATTTAAAATGTGATACATACATTCTTAAGACACAACGCAGTGATGTCTCTAATAGAAGCAATAAAAATAAATAAATACTTTTATCAAAGAAAGTCGTTGTCAAACAAGATTCGTTGTTTATTATAGCATGTTTGCAACTGTAACAATTTCAAGTGATTATCAACTGAATACAGTGTTTCATTAAAAATCAATTTCCTATTCCATAGTAGCTTATTTTATATAACATGCCTTGTATTTCGCTCACTGTTTGAGAACCTATTACGTTTGTAACGTATAATCCTATTAAAATTCTGATAAATAGGATCGAAATTAGATTTGCAGAGACGAGTTTGTGCGATTTGTCAGTACAAGCTTAGCGACCGTACTTTATTCATTGCTAATGAAAAAAACTCGCAAAATATTATCTCGAGATTTGTGCAAATACGCGTTAAAGAAAGAAAGAAAAAAAAAGAAAGAAAGAAAAAAGGCTAAAGTTCAGATCGGGCAAAGTCTCGGGCAAAGCAGACCCGTTATTTTCTCATCGCTGTAAACGTCGCCGTCGTGCCTCGGGAGGAATGCATGACGGCGGAGGAATGAACTTTCTCGTTCGTGCGCGGCAGGAAACGAGCGATTTGCCGCGCTCGTCGCTCGAGCGAAGAGAATCCCATCTCTTACGTATCGCCGTGTCGTGCAGAAATACGCGTTACGCGATTCGCAATTCGCGCTTCGGACGACCGCGCGCGGTCTACTGTCCGCTCGTTATCGTCAGGTTAGAATCGCACTCCAAAGCGCATATTATGTAATGAGAGAAAATGCAAGTGTAATCTGACCAGGCGAAGATTTATCTTAAGTGGTAAACGGAAAAGTCGATCGCTTGCCGTTTCCGTTAAAGTCACGATAAATTAGTAAGGTAAAAGGTTCTCTCGCTGGAATCGCCTGCCTCCTCTAATCGCTGATCCGTAGTTAATTGTGCCACAGATAATGCGTTTAGAACAGAGGCGGTTCTGTTCGTTTAATGAGACGTATAACGGGCGCGTACCGCTTCGAGCGTAAAAAGGAGGCGAGCATCTAATGATCAGTCTTGTTTGAAAATTCTGCCTAATGTTTCGCTCGAAATTCCGCGCGAATTCATCGCGTGATTTGCGCTCGCGATCGATCGCGTTGGCCGATGTAGCCGGACATTGTCCGAAATTCGAGATATTTAATTGAACTAGACGAGATAGGAGTGTCCTTCGTCGTCCTCTTATATGCAAGAACGTTGTACAAAAGGGTGATTTAAGCTCGGTGAGGGTGCTTTAATGGATCTGCTAAGGCGAGTGCTATCTCTTGGATATACTCCCTCGTCCCTTTGTGAATAACGCTTTCGCTCGCGCTGTGTGATCGTCCCTCTTTTCTTTCGTTTCTTTCTCCAATATAATACACACACACACACACACACACACATATGTATATATCCGCTGTGTAATCAAAGACTAACATAAAATATCGAAATCACGATTTGCCCAATACTATTGATACACGTTAGGAAATATATTGCGATATTCATTTGAGTTATTTGAAGATTCTTAATAAGGATTGTCAATGTACATGTATATTAATGCACCTGTTTAAAAAAAAAATATATATATATATTTGTATATTTATATATTTGTATATTTGTATATATTTATTTGTATATTTGTATATTTGTATATTATATATTATATATTTATTTATTGACATG
>QKQZ01012317.1:0-12364 GCA_003595255.1 Solenopsis fugax | reverse complement strand
ATATACTTATCTGTGATAAATAGACGTACTTTGAATGTTGATGCAATTTTTTATCGCACCGACGGTTATATCAAGATTATTTGAGATAATTACCTTCTGCTTGGGTCAGCTAGCAGCGCCTTAATGACACTATCAAGAATGTACTGCACACCAGCCTTTTGAATCGTAGAGCGACCTTAATAAACAAAAAATTGTTATTAATAAAATAATTTTTAAAAATAAACTATATGATAGTTATGTATATTTAGTAATAAAATATCACAATATACTTACTTCCAAAGTAATACTGATCCACAGTCTTCAACCAACCGACATCATCGTGAGTATGTGGAACCAAGTGAATGTTGAGTTTTTTTGGATCCACGGCATGGCACGCCTAAAATTTATGAAATATATGCTATATGTCTTTGTTGTATTTATCGGATTTAAAGTATATACTATGTAAATTAAATCAATTTACATTAAAAATGTAATTTTCGTATTACTGAACAGACGTATTTACAGGAAATTAGTACACTGAAGAAAAAGCTGTAATATTATGAATTAAAACGTTTAATCCAATTAAACATTAAATCACAGTCTACACAAGTATAAGTGATTTCATTAATTAAATAAACTCATGCGATCGAGCAAGAAATTAAATCTTTCGCACAATGTCAATGACCGATTTGGTCGTTGAATTGTTAAAAATTTATTAGCTACTGATTCATTATCTACGAAAGATCGTTACGAAGACGAGAAGAGCCTGAAAAACAGCAACAGCGGCTATTTTTGTCTTTATTCTCACGTGAAATATAAATAGTTGTTTCATTTAAATTTTATTCATTCATCTACATTTTTATTGTCTTTACTTTTAATCTTTTGTGTTATTAATATTGCTGAATGTATTTATACTGCTGAAATTGCAAGATATTCTGGAATTTATTTTATTCCTACGTACCAATTACCGCGTCTGACTCGTATTTACCGCTTAATTAATTTTAAACTTTATTTGTTCATTAATACTGTTATTTCCAATTAGACAAAATATTTCCAATTAGGCTGTTGATTCAACAACATTTTTTTCAGTGTATAGATCTTTGAAAGCATAACTGCGATTTGCGTTTCTAATCGCATTTCTAATTACTCCAATTAGCAATTAATTTGCATACCTTATAGTTACATTTCGTGGTGGCTGCTTCGTCTGGCGTGGTTCGTGGTATTCGCGCCGCATCACCAGAAACGAAGAACTGCGTAAACGCCAGTGACAGAAGAAGAAGCAGAAATTCGTATCGCAACATAGCGAAGATCGTTGCTTCTTCCGACACGCAACGTACGTAACTAATGAGATAATTGAAGCTGCTGTTCTGTACTTATACCGTTGACGGACCTCGCGCCAGTGTGATAGCTTAGTCTGCAACAGATAAAAGACGATAGAGACCAATGATGGTCACAAATGCAATGGCGTAAGCAGGGTCGTCACAAGCATAGAATAACAAAGGGAATGCCAAATTAAGTTTTAAAAATCAATTCATACCAATTGCGTGGGTTCTCTTCTATCAGATATAACTTCTTTTCAAAATGAGTATATTTAGAGAAATCGTATCAAAAAATCTGAAATTATTAGTTGGATCGGTTAACTATTTATTTCTAAAATCTTTCAGGTACAGAATCATATCAGGAGCAAAAATAAATTGTATGCCTTGTCTAAAAATATTTAAAAACATTTTTTAATATTATAATATTTTAAAGAATGTCTTATTTATAACAAATTGATAAATAAAAATATTGAACGTAGTAAAATCACTTTTGTACAAAGGTATTAGTGTGGCGGCCCTGGAAGAGATAATTTGATTAAAAAATATTTTGATTTAAAATATTTTTTATCAAAATTAACGAAAGGCATCAAGTGCATATATCAGATAAAAGAAATATTATTGCTAGATACAAATGTTATAAGTTTTTTTACATAAAAATAAATTTAATCTAATAATAAGAATAATTTGCAGCAAAATATATTAATCACAAAATGTATAATTACATTCAATCTTTAAAACTATATACGGGCAGGACATCTTCGGGAGCTTATCTTCAAGAACCTTTATAAATCTGCCCTGGTATACCAGGCGTATTGTAGAATTTCTGATAAAATTTGTTCCAGAATGTTATCTGAATTATTTTTCTTGCCATCCTTCTGTCACAGGATACTATTCTGAGCTTGGTAGATAGAGAGAGAGCCATCTTATTATCCTATCCTTCCTTTCATAAAAAGAACCTTGACAAAGTTATCAAGATTTTATTGTTTAATGACTTCCCGCTTAACACATTTTTTTAAATAATATTAAGAAAAGACTACACAATAAATTTTATTCTACTAATTTTAATCACGAACGACAAGGGAACAGCCAAGAAGAAGAGTCGGAAGGAAAAAAAATGTTTTCAAGAATTTTCAAGAGTCGGAAAAAGAAAATGATTTATGATTGAAAAGATTTTAAAATAACAATGTTTGTGATTATATGCTAATATAACTATACATGTTAATATTCATTTCATATGAGTACCATCTAGATTTTACAAGAATTATTGTTTTAATTTTCTATTTTACATTCTCGATAATACATATATTGTAAAATCTTTATACAGAAACTCACTTTACTTTTTACTTATTTTATGTTTATATCGCAAATATGTAATCTTTTAAGAAAAAACTAAGATTAGATCTGAGGTAGAAAATTGTTTTAGAGATATCAATATCAAAAAACTAACAGAATTATATAAATAGTTGTTACATATTACATCAATAATATTGACATAAGCAAAGAAATGTTGATCAACGCAATCTTCTTCCAAATAATTAAAAAGGTAATTTTAAATAAAAAAAAAAAAAATATAGCTTATTTAAAATCAATAATATTAACTTGATATCTTGTTTACATGTATTTGAAAATGTGTACATAATTATCGATAGATTGATTATGTATTATTATCAGATGTTTATTACATATTCAAGCATTATTATCTAAGCTTTAAAGTACGATAATTGATAATTTTATCATAAAATCATTACGTATAATAATTAATTTATAGAAAGGATACTTCCAGATAAAAATTTTATAAATAAATATACAAAATGTGGGTCGTACAAACTTTTCTAAATAATTGTAGCTGTTTTGTATTTTTTGCCTGTTGAACGATTCCGTTGTCCAAATATTTGGCTAACGTCATAATTTTAAGAAAAGTGAAGTAAAAACGTTAAAGTAGAAAAAACCATAATTTTGATGGTTTTTTTCGTAACATATATATTTTTTTCTAAATTCCGTTAACGCGAAATATCAACTTCTAACTTCAAAATGCATTTAATTTCGATATGATTTTTTTTTTTCGAAATATAATTTGAAGATAGCTCTTTTTTCTTATGTAATACACAATATTCGCAAAAAATGACGATTTAGGAAGTTTGCCATTTTTTATGATATTTCTTTCACAATTATTCGTGATACAAACAATATTGCCAAATATACATATGTATCATATTTAATATATATTATTTATAAAAAATTTTTACCTTAGACAAGTTTTTGATAGAGACTTAGAGACAAGTAAAGTTAATTTTTATTTTTTATTGTTAACAAGAAATCGTTTAGATTTTAATTGCATTTTAAATAATAATTTATTAATGTGAGAAATTTTATACAATTTTGGTTACTTTGTATTTTGAGTAGTGATATACAGATTGCTAACGTAAAATTTAAAATAATCGCAATTTGATAAAGTTGCAAGATCAAAAGAAACTGATTTCGGAACATATCGGATTTAACATATCTTTCTAAATGGTTGTTTATATTACCAGATGCTTACTATCGATCAATAAATCAATACTTAAAATGCGGATAAGAAGGTGCGCAAAATAAGATGGCGAGCAAATCATGATAGAAATTAGGAAAACAACATATTTATTTGCATAATATATAATAAAGTAAAATGCAGTAACACTGTCAAAGCAGGAACAACGTTAAATATCTCAATGAGGGATAGAAGAGGTAGAGGTACACCAAAGCAAAACTTCAAACATATCGCGCGTATAGCGCGATCATATCGCTGTACGTCATGGTGAAGATATTTGACTGATCCATAGGTTATTAATTTAAATCATAGTGCTGGCGAAAATGAACGCAAAAAGCATATTCCAATAGTTCTGTCGTCGATGTCCCGGAGGAATTAGATTTACGATTAATCTTTCAGTCACCTGGAAAGAAAATTTGCCTAATTTAATACAATTTTGTTTAATTTAAATAAAAACATTAAAATCTTATTATAATTTATTCTTTTTTAATTATTAATTGCATCAATATATAACAATAAAATATAGATGTTATATAGGGTGTCTTATTAAAAAAAAGTTTAAATATCTAAAAACAATCAACTTTTCAGAAAAAATGTTCAAAAAAAAATATATATGCATACATATCGGCGTTATATTTTCTAAAAAGATAAAGAAAAAGCGCAAAAGAAGTGAAGAAAAGACAAATACGATCTGAATAAAATAGAAAAATTAATTTCTGTTTATGGCAAAAATAAACTTGTAAAACATTTACCTTATGTAAAAAGATTATAATTATAAAATTTATCGTAGTATTCTTAAAAATCAGAATACATGATCTCTTGCGGTTTCTCGAATTTAATAGGCCGATAGAATGTGAATGATTGATTCCATCCACGCGGCGCTGTATTGTAATTTGTCAGATTGTTAAGGCTGGCCAATTTCGGTCCAGTATAATTGTCCTTCTCGTACAGTTTGTTTCCTGAAAATTGAAACATTAAATATAAATCTATGAATATAAACATTATGGAAATTATTAAATATTATTAATTGAAATATGATTTTTATAAACTCATTTTATAAGAACGAAAACAGCTAAATGTATTTTACGCTGATTATCATGTTTTTATTACTAATAAATATAGATAATGCGTATTTGATCAAAGATAGCGAAATTATACTGACTTAAATTATTAATTATGATAAACTGCGTAAGAAAATTTTATTAAGTATCCATAATTTAAATTAAAATGAAAAAAAATATAATTCTCATACAAAAAATAATAAAAAATTTTAGTGTATAAAAGAAATTAATTTTTTTATGTTTTTGTATGATTTTTTTATCTTTATGTAATACTATACATAAGAGAAATGTCATACTTTGTACAGATATAATTCAATAGGATTATTAATTTTCATTAATTCATTTATTATTTGGCGCTAACAAAAGGATTAGGAACAATGTGCATTAAAGATTGTCTTGTGTATTTAGTATGCGAAAGCAATAATATTAGAACTACAAAAGCGCATGCATATTAACTTGCCTAATTCTGGGTCAATTTTGCATTCAGGCGTAGTGGTGCCTAAAAGATTATCCAAGACCGGTGTGTTACGCAGATGTTTCTTAGTCTCGAGTATATCCTCCTGCGAGGCGATCATCGAAAGCATCAGCGATTTCGCTTCGGGAGGCATCTCGGCCTCGGTATTGACGAATCTCTGATCCGTGCTGTTGGTATAAAGGGCCTCCAATTCCTGTGAGGTGGTCGAATGACGCCGAGTACCCGAGTACTCATCCTCGAATGCAATCGAATATTCGCTGCTGTCGCAGCAGTTCAACAAGGCGGACGGCGCAGAATTGCCGCGTTCGATAGATTCTGCCTCGTTCTGATAATCTTCGGAGTCGGTGTCATCCGTCGTGTATTCGCTCTCGTCAGTGGAGACGTAGCCGTTACATCGAGACTGTAGTTTCATCGATCCTTCGTAGCTGTCGCGTGCATTGCATAATTGACTATTGCATTGGGACTGCAATTTTCTTTCGTAACTTCCGCGTGTGTCGTACAATCGGTTGTTGCATTGGGATTGCAGTTTCGAGGATCCTTCGTAGCTTCCGCGTGCACTGTACAATTGATTAAAATAGATTCTCGATTTGATTTCGCCTAATTTTGATCTCCTCTATCTAAGGAAAGATATACTACTCATATGACTATTGCAATTGACAGCAAAAATGTATGTATGAGCGAAAGATAAATGTAGACTTCGTCGAACTTGATCGAGCTACGCACTATTATGAATGGCAATATTATATGAATGGCGTCTTGTATCTATCACATTTGCAATTAAAATAGCAGACTAAAATAAGTATGACTGAAAGAGTCGCGCTGTGTCAAATAAACAACTCAAGTTCAAGTTTAAGTCAATTATCACAGAGAATAATTTGAATAATTCTTTCCAAGGTATGTTTTTTCTCCATCTTACACACTTAACTTTTATAAACTCTAATAATGCAACATAATGATATTTAACAATTGGACATACTTGATGAGAATGAATGGAAGATTTGAAGATCTTTTTATGCACAAAATGTGCACAGAGAAGTACCGCATCAGGATTGAAACGTGTGTGTATTTCAACTTATATGTATGTAGTAATTAGTGTATATACTTAATACTTCACGCAAAAATAATGATGTTGGTTCAAGTAAGCAATTTTCGAATTTAATTGGATCAAGAGACGCGGTAGCGGCTCGCGCCAAGTATATTTTTTTCGTCCTGCCATATAAAAGACGCTACCGTGTATCATTTACAGGAACAAACACAGTTTTTAACAAAAAAAATGATAATTCTATTGAATGAAGAAATGTCATCGTTAAAAAATATTAAAATAAAATATCAGGAGAAACTGTTTCGTTACATTATTCTTAATTACTCAAAGAATCCACGATTTCTCACCGTGCGTATCCCTCCTCGTTGTTATACTTAACAGGATTTTTCGTCTCGAAGAAACGTGCTATGCCATTATCCAACGGACACTGCTGTACGATTGGAATGATCTTTGGACTGATCTGCTTATATTGCAGAACTGGTCTACAGGTTTTCTCAAATTCTTGTATCAGTTGCTTCACTGGTACAGGAGTGTATCCGTTTTCCTCATCATCATTCTGCATGTATCGGTCACTCTGTTGCTTATTCCCGATCTTGTTGTCAATCATGTTATCGTTGTATTTGTCGAAACGCTGATTGAATTGTCGTGTCTCTTGAATTCTCGTGTCTCTACCATTGTAGCCCCGCGCATTGCAAACGTCGGATTTTCTCGCAGACTGATAATTGTTGTTAACGTATCTGTTATTGTTACTTGCGACCGCGCGATTATTGGCCATGTTAGTGCGCCGATTGTTAGTAGATTCGAAACCGATTCGACGAGATTTTTCGACAATGGGCGATTGAGAATGATCGGGAGGAAAATCGGAATCTGTGCCCACTGCAATTTCTCGCAGATAAATCTTTTTTATCTCGCTCGAATGGCTGCATCGGTTAGCGTTACAATGCCTGTCTGCAACTCGCAAATCAAAATTAATATAGCAAAGCATAGCAATTAAGCTTTGTTATAGGATTTAGCATAAATCGTCTTCACGAGGAATTAAAGGAAATTATATGTATATATCGAAAAAGATTTAAAAATAGAATATATATCCAAAAAATGTAAAAATAAAATATTTAATTTGCAATTAGAAAGTAATTTAATTATACATGTATGAAAATAAATTATTCTGCAATGTTAAGTAATTTTTTCATGTAAAATTATTTCTTCTGATTGTATCACATATTTCACTAATATAAATATATTCTTTAGTATTTTGTAAAAAGAAATATAAGAATTCAAAACAAAAATTTCAAATTTTTGTAAATCTCATTTTTAATTTATTACGTGTCGATTTTAATGAAAATACTTTAATTGTGTTATCAGAAAATTTAAATATCTTATTTTGTATGCTTGGCAGCATAAATGCTTTAATGTATCATTTTATCGTGAGATTAGACGTTTACCTTGAAATGCACTTAATCTCTGTATTGATCGGTTGTTATAATAAAAAACACGATCGGCATCGAAAGATACGACTTTTTGTTTGCCTCAGATATATCGTGGAAATAAAAACTGTCAAGCGCGTGAATTTCCGTTGACTGAATAACATCGATAACACTTGCCAATTAGAATATCAAAGATCGTTCAACTCGGGCTTTAATTACCCAGTTCAACATTGACTCTGTTTCGGACTCTATATCAAGTACCTTTAAATTATAAAACACTTTCTTGCTCATGTGTAAGTCTGACAGAAACAAAAGGATAAATCTTTTTCAAAAATTTTCCTCTTTCATTTATATGGAATTTTGTCATATTTGCTTTTTTCCTATTTTTTATAGTTATGATTATTATATTTTATATTATTACTATAGAGCTTTTCTTATATATCAATTATTTTATATTTTTATTTCGCTTTACATATATTATGTTTATCAAAAAATAATAATATTAAAAAACATTTTTAACGTATTTCTAGCAGTGTATAAATTGTATATAATTTTTCTTAAGAAAAAATGAAATGATGGTATTATATAATACCAAACGACGTTTTATAACACTAATAAATTTCGACCTCGGTTTTCAAAAGTCTTTGGTGACATTGATGTCTACTCGTAATTTTAAATCTCAGAGAGAATAGAGAAAACAGGCCTCGTCCGTTTGCCAACGGGGCTAAATCCGTCAAGTGAGATCACCTTGAATTTGGGATTATTATTCTGTTCATCATTGAATTGTGTTTACGTTGTACGCACCTGTTATTGGGGTATTCGCGTTGTCGAGGGAAATATCCACTGTAAAAGGGTTATAAAATGATTTGTCATTGCTGGAAACCGGCGTGCGAGGTGTCAGCAACGAAGGCGTCATGAAATTTGTGTTACCGTTAACTTCCTAAAATTACAATTTTTAACCCTTCAAAATATTATCATATCTTTTTTAAAATTACGATAAAATGTGTTCAGTCTTTTATAAAATAAAACATTATAAACTTCTTATAAATATAATAAAATTATTTTTAATCTCTTAAAGGACAAAGTTTTCTCAAAATTAAAAAATTAAATTATATTACTATTTATTTATTTTCATCTTCTCATGAAAGTGTTATTATAGGAATTTAAATTTATATAGGAATAGAAAATTGTTTTATCCTCCGAATAAATAAAAAGAATAAATAAAAGAGAAACCAATAATAAGAAACTTTGTTACGCTTACTAATTTTTCTGGATACGTTGGCGTCTTTGGTGTGACAGGAGTAGTGGGTGTCTGTGGCTGTTCTTGGTCTACTACCCACTTTTCCGATCTTTTCCTACGTTTCGCAAATATCTCGGCACCTGTAAATTGTTTTGTCAACACTATGTCATACGTACATTATATGTATAGTCATTATTTTGTATTCAATAGAAGATATTATATTTCTCACAGCAAACAAGTGTTTCATCATAAATTATTCTATTTATATTAAATAAAATATTATGTAATATTGTGTAATATTATATGACTACAATTAGCTGATCTTAGTCAAATGCGTAGTATTTACCGCGTCCTTTTTGATTATTCAAGTCGCGAACAATATCGAAGAGCTTCTCCGGATTTTTCGGTATTGGCGCAATATTGACCTCTTCACCTAACGCTTGAATGCCATGAATATCCAGCACTTTCCCGGATGGATTCATCACGCACTTAAGGGGTAGTTTTTCCTATTAGAAGAAATTTTATTTTATAGCAAACATATTGTAAAAAATGAAGATGTGTGTACACTTATTGTATTTTCTTTACCTTATGAATCGTCGTGGTCGATTCTTCTTCGTCCTCGATACCTGCAAAATATTATCTATTAGTGCACGCTATACAAAATAAGAAAAAGGAAAAATAATTATATGGCGATTTGATGACGCAAATCGAAATATTTTTGTAAAGGGTTTCTTATAAAATATTATTTACAGATACATAAAGAAAGAGAGAACGGATAGAGGAAAATTATTAACAATTTACTCCATTTTCTATAAATAATTTAAAAATATATTTTTTTTATTTATAACTTTTCACCATTATCCTTTTCACCTTATCACTTTTAATAATACATTTTTTAATTAATGTAAACTGCGCAAATTTTTGATAACTTCATAAAATGTAAACGTACGAAATTCTTCTAACGAGAACGTGATGTATTTGTAAAAAACGCGGTGTTAATGTACACAGAAAAAAAATTAATATTAAATCAACAATTCATTGTTTCATATATAAGCAAGAATATAAAATCTTCTTAGAAGAATTTATAATCTTAAACAGACATAATTTGCTTACATGGAGAAAATTTTTCTCTTCACGTAAGCAAATTATGTCTCATTAAGATTATCAAATTCTTCCAAGAAGATTTTATATTCTTGCTTATACATGAAACAATGAATTGTTGATTTGATATTTATTTTTTTCTGTGTAGAAATAAATTGTAAGAAAAATTTTAATGCTTACCGTTGCCGTCATGAATCCATTTAACAGATCGCTTTTTCCTATTCACGTACATAGTCTGTCCTTTGCTTTTCACATTTTTCACGTCGCTCAGCGAATGCGAAATTCGACGTGCAAGTTCGACCTGATCCTCAACGGTAGGATGCGTCGGTGCATAAAAATACGAGGATGCAAACATTTTTTCTGAAAATGAATTTTTAACGTTATCTTAATCTTTCAATGAACGTGCATCTTCTTCTCAAAGTTTCAAATATAGCTATATCATAATAAGGTATAAGCAAATAAATTTGCCATTCAAAAAAATTCCTTAAAATGTATTTTATTAAAAGTTATTTCTATTGTTAATTGTATCAAAATAAAGACACGTACTATTTTTTGATTGTAGTAGCTCTTGAGAGTCCGATGCTGGAGTAAGTAGTTTTTGCAAATTAATTGGGGTAGTCTCGCTCCCTTCCTGTAATTAAGAAAGTCATCGTGCAAACCCACACTGAGAGAAAAAAGTAATTTTTAACTATAATTTATAATTAACAATTAACTATAATTTAACCATAATTTATAGCCATTTTTAGTGTCAACTATATTTGTAATTGTTTTAACCAAAGGAAATTATAATTATTAATTATTATTATTACTTAGCAAAAGAATGTGTTACAAATAACAGAATGTTAAAAAATATTCACTGTAATTACGATTGCATTTTTTGCATAAAATTTTTTATTGCATTTAATATCTTATTTTATTTTTATTCATACCTTGACTTTTTTATAATAATAATTAAAATTATCATGATTTACAGTAAAATTTTTTATAATCGACAGAACCATAAATATTAGATTATTATTGCTACAATTATAATAGTAATAAAAATGGATCGTCTAATTGTAATTATTTTATCAATTATAGTCACAAACATCAAACACTTTTTTTGACGAAACTTTTAAAGTTTTACAAATTGAAACCACTCAACTCACCATGCCGAAGTGTAATATTCTTGAAGTGAGGTTCTCCAAAAAATTTCTTTTAACCGGATCGTGTCTGTCGGACGGCTTGAAACCGCGCGAACGTATTACAACATTATCCGCTGATGCGCTACGTTGCAGATAATTCTTCTGCTGTAGTTCGCCGCTGTATTTCACGCTGCACTTGTACTCCGCATCCTTGGTGCTTGTGAACCCGTACGAGGTGTTGCTCAAAACGTTGCGCTTGGCGTTGACGGGTCTGCGGACATTTGAAACGTTCGCAACGTGATGCGGATCCTCCATTTACGCAAACTCTATGAGATTTCGCGATGACCATACAAACGTTTAGAGTTTAAACGGAAACCGTATAAATAACGAGAAGCTTTTGTAACTTCGTGTATGGAAAAGTGTCGATTTTTTTACGAAGGTTATTTTAGATAAGAAAATATTACACAGAGACTTTGTCATAAGCAAAATTTGATTTTAAGTTAAAAATTTTATTTTATTTTACTTTTAAATAACTCATTATAAAATTTTATTGCCACTTAATTTCCTAAACAAGAAAAACGAAAAAAATTATATTTTGTTATATCAATAAAATTTTATATTTTATAATTACGTTTTAACTTAAAATAATATTTATACGTTTTAGTGTCTCTAAAAAATTGAAAACACGTTTTTCAATATCCTATAATTTAATATCTTTCAATATATATTTAATAACTTTTTTCAATGAAAATAAATGCTTGTTAAATATAGGGGAGACCAAGGCTATTCGTTGCAGTTTTTTTTTCTTTTGCTTTTCCTGAGTCCTGTATTCATTTAAAAAAAAAAAGTTGGACGGTTTGAAAGGTTGAACCTTTCCCTTCACAATGCCATTATAGATAAAACANCATTATAGATAAAACACGGAAATGTACTTGCTTTGAACTACATATAAAAATGTCGACCAGTGCCAAGTATATATATATGCCATAAGCCCGGGATAATTCATAATCAATCCGGGAATATTCTGAAATTTGTGTTTTAAGATGATAAAATGTAAAAAAGCTTGTTAAGACTC